>OY731404.1:23587299-23597379 GCA_963425845.1 Sphenostylis stenocarpa | reverse complement strand
AAGGTGTACATTCCTTTATTCTATGCGGAATAGCAGATAACAGGATTATCTTTGTGACGTTTCTATGCGATTCCGGCTCATCATTAGAGATAACGGAGTTATCTTTTGCGGGTGTGTAATTGAGTTGGTCGATAATGGAATACTCGCTTTGCCTTATGAGCTAGGAGGAATTAGACCTCGTCTCCTCCTTGGATTCCTTATTTTCTTTTTCTTTGGTCTGCATGCTGTTCTGTTCCTTTATTCTTGGGGGCATCTTCTTTTAAGTCCTTGGGGGAGTAGACCCTTCCGCTTCTAGTTATGCTCCCAATGCCTGTTATATTGGAGATATCCTCTTTTATTGGTGAAGATTCTCGTATCTCCACGTACAACTTTATTTGATTTGTAGGGGAAAGGGCGTTGGCTCTTTGACTAGTCGCACGGTGTCCTTGCCCCCTCTTCCTTATCGATCTTGAGGACCAACGGTTCGAGGCTTATTATCCTATAGAGGTGGATCAACCAGTTGGGGAGAGCTTGATTAAAAGCGGCTTTCTCACATTCTTCGATTTGGAAGGCGTGTTAGTTAATCCTTCCTTTTTATTATCTTCTTTATTGAAGCACTTGTTGGATTTGATGAAGACATATTGAGTTGATATAGTTTAGTTTTGTAGGTGTGTAGATGAATAGGTTAGAAGTTTAAAACTTAATCTCTTGATAGGCCAGTAGATCTTGTGATAAGCGCCTTGAAATGATGCATCTCATTGAACTCATTTTTCCGCATGAAAAACTAACCTTTAAGCATTAAAAGAACAAACTAAGTTTTTCAATCTGTTGAAAAAGAGTTTTCAATCTGTTAAAATCACTTAACATAAGAAGTGTGGATTTGTAGTCGAAATATCAATTGGTTGAATCGCAGAATCAACGGGTTAAAAATGTTCTTAATGATTTTTTCAAATATTAAAGGTTTCGCATTTTCAATCTCGTTGAAATGTTTTTTAATCTGTTGAAACGAGAGAGACCATTTTTTCAGTCTAAGAGTTCATAGGATTTCAATCAGTTGAAATGTTTTTTAATCTGTTGAAACGAGAGCTATCATTTTTTTCTAAGCTACTTCAATCCATTGAAAACACGTAATTAATCGATTGAATGAAGTTTTAAATAAAATCAATCGATTGAAATATCGCTTTTAATCTATTGAAAAGTATTTTGATCGATCATAATGTGATTCTGATCGATCATAACTAGTTCTGATCGGTCATAATGCTATTCTAATCGATCATAACTCGATTCTAACCTCGTCATACTATTATTCCGATTGATCATTTGCTACTCGAATCAGCTTTTATCAGCTTAAAACATTCCGTTCCTTCTTTTTATTCTATAAATACAGAGTTTGATCTATCTTTTGAAACATACAATTTGAGAAAACATTTGAAAGCAATCTTAGAGCTATCATATCCTTGACTTTCTCTGGCATTCAAAAACTTTTCATATCATAAGGTGCTTTGATCAAAGATTGTTGTTCATCAAAGAGAGAAAGTTCTGAAGTTAGAATTGCTTCTCGACATCTATACCTAGTTAAAGTCTCGCAGTCCAGTGTTTTTCTTTTCATATTCTTGTATAAAGTGTGATTGTGTAGATTGGGTGTTGGATCTACACCGGTTACGATGAATCGGATTTGGTTATTGGGAGGTTTTCAAGAGTCTATCTTGTGGGTTTGTGAGATAGTTCTTGGGGTAGATTGGTGAATATCTACTGGTTGTAATTTTTGCTTGGAATTAGTGGAACTTGGCGATTTGTCAAGAACTCGGATGTAGCCTCCGGTAAAGAGTGAACCAAGATAAACTTTTGTGTTGATTTTCTCGCTTTCATCTCTTTTATTTCTTGTTCATATTCTTGTCGTAATTAAAATCAAATCTACCTATAGAAGAATTGAATGAAGATAAATCATTCTTCCCAAAGAAAGTGTGTTTTATGAAAAAGTTTTCTAAAGTTCAATTCACCCCCTCTTGAACTCAACCATTAATTCTTACAATTTGTACCAGAGCTCGTTCTTGTAAGTTACTCAAGAATTCGAGTCCAAGAATGGGTGAGGGAAAGATGAATTTTTCGGAAGGAGCCTCCATAAACAGGCCTCCTCTTTGTCTTTGGTGTGAATTATTCTTTCGGAAGGTTAGAATGAAAATCTTTATTAAATCTCTTGATAGAGGTATTTGGGAAACAATTGTTAATGGGCCTTTTGTTAGAAAAGTAGTTTTAGATCAAGAGGGCGGGGTGAATTGATCTTTGAAAGTTTTTCGCAAATAATGTGATTATCTCATTCGAAAATTAAGTTTAAAGATCCGTTCTTGAATCACAAAGCAATCAATCAAAATAAACGGCAACATGAATTTAAAGGAGAGAAAAGTTAAGAAAGATATCACCGGTGTTTTATACTTGGTTCACCCAATACCAGGGCTACGTCCAGGTCTCCAGCCAAATTCCAGTCGGGTTCCACTAGATCAAATGTTTTACTGATTTACAATCTTACACTTAATCTACCACAAGAACCAAATTCCAGCTCCTACACTCAACCTCTCACCAAGAACCAAATTCCAGTTCTTGATAACCTCTACAACCAAATTCCAACAATGCGAGAGAAACCAAGTGCCCAAATTCCGGGGACCAACACCTAACCTTTCACCAAGAACCAAATTCCAGTTCTTGACAACCTCTACAACCAAATTCCGACTGTAGAGAAACCAAGGCCCAAATTCTAGGCACCAACACCTAACATTTCACCAAGAACCAAATTCCGGTTCTTGACAACCTCTACAACCAAATTCCAACATGCGAGAGAAACCAAAGTGCCCAAATTCTAGGCACCAAACAATATAAAAAGAATGTAAAGAAATGAAAAAGAAGAAACTAGAATGCTCAAACCAGTTTATGCAATTACTCGTAAGTGTTTCTTCTTCAAAAGAAAAGCAAGTTGCCTCAAGAAAGATTTTTAAAGAACTTCTAAAAACTCGATGCGAATCTTTCTTGAAAAGCGTGCGTCAAGTTTGCTTGATTGATTGCTCAAGGATGTGTAAAAGGTGATATTCAATTTGTGTTTAAAAAGTTTAAGCCAAACTGCTTTTATAGAAGATTTTCAAAACTCACTGGTTTAATTAATCAGTTAAAAGATTCTTTTAACTGTTAAAAGTGCAGTTTTAATCTATTAAAACTTCTTTTAATCCATTAATACGTTCTTGATTCTTTAACAGATTTGTTTTAACCGATACTGACAAACGTTTGTATCAATTAAAACACTTTACAAAAATCTTCTAAGTTGATTTAATCGATTGTTTCGCGATTCAATCGATTGAAATATCGCGAAAACTTTCTTGTAAAACTTTTCAAGTTATTTTAACTCGATAAAAATAAGTTTTAATCGATTAAAACGCTTTGTAGAAAATTTCTAAGTTGTTTTAATCGATTGAAACGAGATTTAATCGATTAAAGAGTTCTGATCAGTCATAACTAAATTCGATCGATCATAATCGATTCTGATCGGTCATAATTGCATTCGATCGATCATCCCGAACCCTTAAGTGGTTTTAATCGATTGAAACGTGTTTTAATCGATTAAAATAGTTCGATCGGTCATAACTCAATTCGATCGATCATATCCGATTCGATCGGTCATAATTGTATTCGATCGATCATCCCGAACTCCAAGTGGTTTTAATCGATTAAAATCAAGTTGTATCGATTAAAATACTCGTAAAAACATTTCACTTGACATTTTAAGTAATTTTAATCGGTTCTATCAAAGTTGTATCGGTTAAAAACTCGTTTAAGAAGGCTTTTGTCAAAATACTTTGTTTTTAATTGTTAAAAACATTTTTAGAGGCAATTTGCAAAATCTTTTAAGTGAAGAAACCTCATGCAGCTGAAAAGATAAAATGATTATACCTAAGCATAGTCGAAGACACACTAATTCTTCTACTCTTTTATCTTAGTGACTTTTGTCCACTGCAAAGTTGCTTTTGACTTCATCAAATCAATGAGATCTTTGCCAAGGTGTTTCAATAAGATCTTCATCACTTTCAGTCTCCCCTATTTGATGAAGACAAACACCACTTTTTGAAAACAAAACTCTGCAAAAGAAGTCACTTGATAATACAGATTAGTGAGTAATCAAAAATGAATTATCTTCCTATTTCTCCCCTAAATTTTTGCTCCCCCTAAATTAAGAGTTATTTCTAAAAGCAACTATTTCTCCCCCTTTTGACTTCATCAAAAAATAGGGAACAGAAGAGAAACAATGCATAGGAATGTAATGAAAAGATTTTGAAAATAGAAAAAAAATGAAAAATACGATACTTTACTCATGTAAAGATCAATCAAAGTTGATTCAAACTTATCTTCATTAACACATTTGTAATGAATACAATTAACACGTGTAAAGATAAGGGAATTACGCTTTAGTAGCATGTTACAAGAACAGCCATTAACTAAAGTCTTTAATTTTTCTTTCCAGAATAAAAATCGATTAAAAACAGGATAAAATCGATTAAAAAGTTCATGTTTAATGATTTTAATCGATTGAAATAAAGGTTTAATCGATTAAAACAGTGAAGGACTTTGAAATATAAGACATAAGTGCATTTAATCGATTATTTCGACATTTAATCGATTAAAACTATAAGGAAAAATGTTGTATAAATTCTTTTAATCGATTTAAAAGATTTTTTATTGAATAAAACACTCAGTTTTGAAAACTAAGAAAGATTTGATGCGAATTTATCACGCCTAATCTTAGTGGATATTTTTTAAAACTAATCAGCTAGAAGAATGTTTAACAATAATATCAACTACATCGATTAGATTTTAACTAATAGATCCATCAAAATCCGAATAGAATCTTATTTAGCTAATTCAACCGATGTAAACTAGTTTTAGTTGATTAAATTCATTTTGTATTAGCTAAAAATATCGGAGATCTATGTAAAATTCTATCTACGTTTTCCTAATTCGACTTAAAACCTATATTATATTAATCACAGCAAAAAAATTGTTTACGGTTAATAACCAGTTAACATTACGAACGAAATTTTAAATTAGCACCAAAAGAACGAAAGATAAGAAGGGATAAGAAATGACCCTTTACGTCCAAAAAAACTCAATCATCCCGATTGCCATGGTTCCATAATAACATCCGAAACTCCTTTAGAATCACCTGAAAGATCCTCTTGTTGGTTTGTTGTTAAGGATGCCGGATCATCGATATAATATTGATCCTCGTACTTGCCAATAAAACACACATACCATCGTGCCAATTTTAGCTTTCCATTCAATTCTTGAATTTACGCCTCAGATTTGTTTCCTTACGGTATCATCTCGTGACCTTGATGATTAAAACAAATTATCAAAGTTGCACAATTCCAATGAATTTCACCAAGAGTCTTGAACCAATGTATGCCCAAAATTATTCCAAATACATTGCTAGTTAATACCAAGAATTTTAATGTAAATGTGTGTTCATTGAATCTCCAAGTTATCTGTTCACACTTCCTAGTAACCAACAACTTATTATCGAAGCAACCATTACTGAAAAATTCTTGATAAACCATGTTTTCAGTCCAAACAACTTGACCCATTTGACACTTAATGAAATTATGTGTACTCCCGAGTCCATAAGAAAAGGGACGGTCTACTTCTTGATAATTCCTTTGATTTGCAATGTATTACCACCCAGACATTCCATGTAAAGTACTAAGAGAAATGTGGACATACTGTAATAGTTAGTTCTTCCTCAAAGTCCATGTCCTACACTATATCCGCCTCAATTTCTTTCTAAGCAAAGAAGACCCCAAACTTAACATTTCAACTTATGATTTTTTTTATCTAATTTGTCACCACATAATCTACACTCGAATTGGTAGTTGCGTAAACAAACACATAATGCTTCAAGCCGGTTGTAGAAAGACTCGCTTATGAATTAACCGGAGTTGACAATGTTTAAAGATGCATACCTTCTTGCGAGACTGTGGATTATGAATTCTCACAGATATTTTTTCAGCTTTAGTTTTCATACCTTTCAAAAATTCTCCCAAATCTTCCTCTTGTTGCAATCTTGATAATTCAACAATTCTTGAAACTGGGTTGATGCATGCAATGTTATCGTCATGAAAAAGCCTTTCCATCCATGGATAACGACGAATAACTTTTCCACATTATGCCACTAGTCTAGTTTCCAATTCAAAGATTTGTTCGAGTCTTTGCTTTCCAATTAAAGAATTTGTGCCATTGAAAGGAAATTGGATGTTCCATAACGGACTACTTGAATTGGACATGTCCGAAACTCATTTGGCAATATTCATGATTGTCCGGCCGCTATTTATGACTTGTAATGGAAGAAACTAAATTCTCTAATGTATACTACGGTGAATCAATGATATGTATGCAGCGAGAGATTTGAGAGGAGATCTTGAAAATATGAAAACAAAAGAAAGATGATAAGTTGATAAATGATAAGTTCAGAACCTACAAAATCAGCTTTAATTGCATATGTCCCCTTGACTAAAGACAGAGGCACAAATTCTTGTACAGTGGGTGCATCAGCTAAATTTCTCTTGGGAATATGTTTGACCCGATCAAAGAAATTTTAAAAGATTTATGAAGATTTTGATTACCATGAAAACTTGGGATTTTGAATTTGGTTTGCTTACCAATCTTTAATTGGATGTTATAAAACTAATTTTCAGAAACAAATCAATCGATTAACCAACTGATTAACCTATTAATTTGATCTTTTAATATTAGGTTTGAAACTGTTACAGTGAAGTAATCGATTAATTCATAAAGGAATCGATTAGTCTTGTACAGAATGAAATTAATAAAATGATAACAGAATTTAAATTGATTAAAATGAAAAAGAATCGATTAAATTTGACATCTTAGTGTTTTTAGTTGATATAAATCCTTTTTAATGGATTAAAACAACTAGACTCAAATCTTGAGAACATTTTAATCGATTAATTTGTATTTCAATCGATTAAAATGGTACGGACGAATTTTCCGATATCCTCCGTAAGTTATTTTAATCGATTAATACATGTTTATATCAATTAAAACAATCGAGTTTATGAAAACAGAACCTGATTCGACTGCTTTGAACTCCAAGGGATTCCTAGATTTTGTTCTCGCAAAACAAATTTAGCATGTTTCTGGTACCCTTTATAGTTGCGGGTCCAATTAGGTTATTTGAAATGACTTTAACTTTGGAATCCATTTCATTCTTCCTTTAGGAATATCATACTTTTTAATTCTACAGTATTTTACTTGAATGACCTCTTTTCATGCGGTAAAAACATTTAATCATAGAGTATGATTTCCTATTTACATTTGTTTTTCTGAATTTCATCCTAGATTTAAATCCTATTCCAGATTTGTCAAAATTAGTTTTGAGACCCAAGTAAAACGTCCAAGATTAGCTTGACCTTGTGTAAACCTTGAAACAGTTTGTGATAAAAAATCAATTTTCTTTTGTAATTCGAACAATTATTACGGGGTTTATTACATGCACAATCGAAATTATCATGAATTAATTTTAAGAAATCACAATCAGTTTCATCTTCAAGAATTCTCTTTTCAAGAGAGTCTACTTTATTTACTAGCCAATTATTCAATCCTTTTAGCCTATCATTTTCTTTTTGTAGTTTCTTAGCCTCTTCATGCATTTCATTAAATGCTTCTTGTAATGAATTATAATCCACTAAGTTTGAAGAAGAATTAGAACTTACACTGCTGGATTGAGGATTTTGATTTGCCATTAAACATAAGTTGGCTTCTTCATTATCGAGTTGTCCGTTGATGAAGTGTCATTGTCATCCCATGCTACATAGGCACTCTTTACATCCGTTGTCCCTTCATGAGTAACCTCAAGAACATCCCACATCTCCTTGGCATATTTGCATAGGGATACCACTGAAAAACTCATCCATGTTAAGTGCGAGTAATAATATTTTTAGCAATACAATCATCTTGGATTAATTTCTTTTCACATTCATTCAAGCTACACCAATCTTTGTTAAAAATATCGGTTTCTTGTTCAATGATATTCCACATTTTATACTAATGGATTCAATAAAGATCTTCATCCTAATTTTCCAAAAAGGATAATCAGTTCCACAAAATAGTGGAGGTCTGTTAATAGAAGCTCCCTCGAAACGGTAATCTGTTTTCATCCATGGATCGAAGAACTTGAATAACTTTCAAGCACCTCGCTCCGATGCCAATTGTTAGAAAAGTAGTTTTAGATCAAGAGGGGGGTGAATTGATCTTTGAAAGTTTTCGCAAATAACAAATTATCTAATTCGAAAATTAAATTTAAAGATTTGTTCTTGAATCACAAAGCAATCAATCAAAATAAAAGCAACAAGCTGAATTTAAAGGAGAGAAAAGTTAAGAAAGATATCCCTAGGTGTTTTATACTTGGTTCACCCAATACTAGGGCTACCTCCAGTCTCGACCAAATTCAGTTGGGTTCCACTAGATCAAATGTTTCTGATTTACAATCTTACACTTAATCTACCACAAGAACCAAATTCCAGTTCCTGCACTCAACCTCTCACCAAGAACCAAATTTCAGTTCTTGATAACCTCTACAACCAAATTCTAGGCTACGAGAGAAACCGAGTGCCCAAATTCCGAGGCACCAACACCTAACCTTTCACCAAGAACCAAATTCCGGTTCTTGACAACCTCTACAACCAAATTCCAGTCGAGAGAAACCGGTGCCCAAATTCCAGGCACCAACACCTAACCTTTCACCAAGAACCAAATTCCAGTTCTTGACAACCTCTACGACCAAATTCCAGTACTCGAGAGAAACCGGTGCCCAAATTCCAGGCACCAAACAATACAAAAAGAATCTAAAGAAATGAAAAAGAAGAAACTAGAATGCTCAAACCGGTTTATGCAATTCTGCATAAGTGTTTCTTCTTCAAAAGAAAGCAAGTTGCCTCAAGAAAGATTTTCAAAGAACTTCTTAAAAGCTGATGCGAATCTTTCTTGAAAAGAGTGCTTGAAGTTTGCTTGATTGATTGCTCAAGGATGTGTAAAAGATGATATTCAATGTGTGTTTAAAAAGTTCAAGCCAAGTTTGTTTTTATAGAAGATTTTCAAAAGCTATTTGGTTTAATTAATCTGTTAAAAGATTCTTTTAATCTGTTAAAAGTGCAGTTTTAATCTGTTAAAACTTCTTTTAATCCATTAATACGTTCTTGATTCTTTAACGATTTGTTTTAAGCTGATCATGACAACGTTTATATCAATTAAAACACTTTACAAAAATCTTCTAAGTTGATTTAATCGATTGTTTAGCGATTCAATCGATTGAAATCTTGCAAAACTTTCTTGTAAAACTTTTCAAGTTATTTTAAGCGATAAAAATAAGTTTTAATCGATTAAAGCGCTTGTGTAGAAATTTTCTAAGTTGTTTTAATCGATTGAAAGCGAGATTTGATCGATTGAAAGAGTTACGATCGGTCATAACTAAATTCGATCGATCATAAGCGATTACGATCAGTCATAATTGCATTAGATCAGTCATCCGAACCTCAAGTGGTTTTAATCGATTGAAGCGTGTTTTAATCGATTAAAATAGTTCGATCAGTCATAACTCAATTCGATCAATCATATACGATTCTGATCGGTCATAATTGTATTCGATCGATCATCCGAACTCAAGTGGTTTTAATCGATTAAAATCAAGTTGTATCGATTAAAATCTTGTAAAAACATTTCACTTAACATTTTAAGTAATTTTAATCGGTTATATCAAAGTTGTATCAGTTAAAAACTTGTTTAAGAAAGCTTTTGTCAAAATACTTTGTTTTTAATTGTTAAAAACATTTTTAGAGGCATTTTGCAAAATCTTTTAAGTGAAGAAACCTCATCGTGAGAAAAGATAAAATGATTATACCTAAGCATAGCAGAAGACACACTAATTCTTCTACTCTTTTATCTTAGTGACTTTTGTCCACTTGCAAAGTTGCTTTTGACTTCATCTTTGACTTCATCAAATCAATGAGATCTTTGCCAAAGTATTTCAATAAGATCTTCATCACTTTC
>OY731404.1:23543762-23587199 GCA_963425845.1 Sphenostylis stenocarpa | reverse complement strand
CGTTTCTTTGCGTGCGACGCGAGAGATGCGAGCGAAATTATGGAAAACTATTTAGATAACGGTTATTTGGTCAACCGCTCTTTAAAAGTATGATATAAACCAGTGGTTATAAAGAAACCTCTATTATAAACATACATTAGACAGCGCTTTACGCATAACCGCTATCTAATATATATTTTTAAAAGTGGATCTTACATACCGCTATCTAAGGTTGCTCAAGCGATCTCACCTAGAAAAATTGGGGATTCTCGGGTTCTGTCTCGCTCAAGCGATGAAATCATCGCTTGCGCGACAAGTGATTCTTATATGCGGTGAACCGAGCTATATGGCTAACTGCGTTGGACGTTTCGATAGTGGGTCAGTACTCGCTCAAGCGAGGAAACCATCGCTTGAGCAACGGAACATCAAAACAATGGGGACTCCCGGGTCCAGTCTCGCTCAAGCGACTGTTTAATCGCCTGAGCGACAGTTGAATATTATATGTGGTGAACCAACTTATATTAGATGGCTAACTGCGTAGGACGTTTCGTCTAAGGTTTAGTTGTCGCTCAAGCGAGGACAACATCGCTTGAGCGATGGAACCTTAAACAATGGGGACCCTCGGGTTCAGTCTCGCTCAAGCGACATAATGAACGCTTGAGCGACAAGGGATTCTATTATGTGGTGAACCAAGTTATATTATTTGGCTAACTGCGTTTGAGGTTTCGTCATTGGTTCAGCACTCGCTCAAGCGAAAAATTAATCGCTTGAGCGACGAAGCCATCGAACAAGGGGCTCTCGGTTTGTATCTCGCTTAACTGACGGTTTACTCGCTTGAGCGACAAGTGATTCTTGTATGTGGTCAACCAAGTTATATTATATGGCTAACTGCGTTGAACGTTTCCTCTGTAGATCAAGATTCGCTCAAGCGAGGATTTCGTCGCCCGAGCGACGATACCTTCAATCAATGGATTCTCTCGGGTTCTGTGTCGCTCAAGCGACAGTATCATCGCTTGAGCGAGAATTATATAAGGTGAACCAGGTTATATTATATATGTGGCTAGCTGCGTTGGATGTTTCGTCTATGGCCAATACTCCACAGCGTGCTGTTTTTGGCTGTGAAAATGTTGAGACTGGTGATCTTTATAGTCAACATGCTGATGGCATCATGGGTTTGGGCTGCGGAGATCTTAGTATCATGGATCAACTTGTGGAAAAAAATGTAATAAGCGATTCATTCTCACTATGCTATGGTGGCATGGATGTTGGAGGGGGAGCAATGGTTCTTGGTGGCATATCTCCCCCATCAGACATGGTCTTTGCATATTCAGATCATGTGCGCAGGTGTGTGTTTTAAAATTCTTATTTGTGGATATGAGATGTAATGCATTTTCTTAACAAATGCATTTTATTAATCTCACACATTTACTCTAGTTTCGGGGTGGCGACAGTCCATATTACAATATTGATTTGAAGGAGATACATGTTGCGGGGAAGCAACTGCCTCTAAATACAAATATTTTTGATGGGAAACATGGAACTGTCCTGGATAGCGGTACAACTTATGCTTACCTGCCAGAAGCAGCATTTCTTGCATTTAAAGACGCGGTAAGTTCTTTTGTAAATAGTTTCATATGAAGTTGGACTTGCAATTTTATAGTTTCATCTGTCATTTTCTAATTTAAGTTTCATGTTATTCAGTATGTAGCTAGAATAAATTGTTCAATTGGCCAAGATATAATTGCATAAAAAGCTTTTAAGGAAAAGCTGAAAATTTTTAGGCTACTAGAAATGGACGGACTAAACTTGAAAACCTAGCTTAAAGAGAGAGAGACCAGGTCTTAATTAAGAGTATGTTGGCTATGTTCCTATCTGATGTGCGCCATCTTAATAACCCCTTCCCCCTCAGGATGGAGAATGGACATTTGGAATGTGAAGTTTACTAGATTGGAGGCGGCTTATTTAAGTTAGTTCAAAGGGAGAGGATTATTAAGTTTTATAAAGAGTATTTAGGCCATGTTCCTAATCAAGGTGAGACATCTTAATAGTGGCCAAGCAATATACACATACTCTCCACTGCACGAAGAGGAGCATATTCTGAGCCTTTTTTTTTTTACCTTTCCTTGTTTTACGTAAACCGTTGCATGTAAAGCTATATGCGGATCTTATTAAGTTTTGAATGGTTTCTCAAGTATTGTGGTGAAGATTTTGGTGCCAGGTTTTTGAATACCTACCCTTGGCTTCTAGTTGGTGGGATGCAAAGTTTATACTGTTTAACCTTTTCTGAATAAATTTTAAAGGTTTTAAGAATCATCAATGATTTTCTTCTTTTAAATAGTCCACTACTACAAATAAAGCTTTCAACGTCGGTTCTGGAAGGCTTTCAACGTCGGTTCTAATAAACCGACGTTGTATCAGGCGACGTTGAAAGTTGTAACTTTCAACGTCGGTTCTAATAAACCGACGTTGAAAGTCGACTTTAGATAGCGGTTATAAGGGAACCGCTATCTAAAGTTGACTTTCAACGTTCGGTTAATTAGAACCGACGTTGAAAGTATGATTTTTTAAATTAATAATTTTTATTTATTTACAACTCCTTTATGATTTTTTAAATTAATAATTTTTATTTATTTACAACTCCTTTACCCCCTTTTATTTATCTAGAAGTCTCCCCTCTCTTCATATTATATTTTTATTAGGTCCTCCATCTCTTTATATTATATTTTTTAGAAGTTTTTTAATTTTTAAGAGAATTGTCATTGCAGGATTCGAACCCAATGACTTTAGAGTTGGAGGCTGATACTCCAACCACTAAACTACTTGAATTTTTTGATAATAACATACAAATAAATTATATTTATATACAAATAAATATATATCCGTGTAAATATCACTTGTAGAAATCCAACCCAATGACCTTGAATCTCAAATCCGATTCCAGCTTCGAAGATCTTTAACCCAAGAACTTCGAATCTCAACCCTAGCCTCAACCTCGACGAACTAGAGGCCGAACCCCAACTCTGGCGACATCGAACCCCAATGTCAAGCCAAACCCAATTGTCATGCTGTGAAACCCAACGCAAACCCAGCGGAGCTTGAACCCTAACGCATACCCTAGTGATGTCGAACTCTAACCTCGAGCCAACCCCCACTTTAACTCGGTCGCAATTAGCGATTGATTGATTGCTCAAGGATGTGTAAAAGATGATATATTCAATGTATGTTAAAAAAGTTCAAGCCAAACTGTTTTTATAGAAGATTTTCAAAACAACTGGTTTAATTAATCTGTTAAAAGATTCTTTTAATCTGTTAAAAGTGCAGTTTTAATCTGTTAAAACTTCTTTTAATCCATTAATACGTTCTTGATTCTTTAACAGATTTGTTTTAACTGATACGACAACGTTTATATCAATTAAAACACTTTACAAAAAATCTTCTAAGTTGATTTAATCGATTGTTTCGCGATTCAATCGATTGAAATACTGCAAAACTTTCTCGTAAAACTTTTCAAGTTATTTTAACTGATAAAAAAGAGTTTTAATCGATTAAAACAAGTTTTAATCGATTAAAACGCTGTGCAGAAATTGTTCTAATCGATTGAAACAAGATTTAATCGATTAAAATAGTTATGATCGGTCATAACTGCATTCTGATCGATCATAATTGAAACAATATAATAGCGGTTCCAGGTTAACCGCTATCTCAAATGTTTTTCGCTTGAGCGACACTCTTCTCGCTCGAGCGAAACACCCCCTGCACAAAATTGGCATTCTCGGGTTGTATTTCGCTTGAGTGACACTACTCTCGCTCGAGCGAAATTAGATTCTGATCGATCATAACTTGAAATGATCGATCATAATCGAGAGGATATAATAGCGGTTCCCTTATAACCGCTATCTAAAGTGCACTTTAGATAGCGGTTCCCATATAACCGCTATCTAAAGTGTGTGAGTTTTTGTGGGGAAGAAAATCAATGGGGTTTCGACGTCGGTTATACCCACACCCGACGTTGAAAGCCCATGCAGAAGGGTTTTCAACGTCGGGTGGGGGCATAACCGACGTTGAAAGCCTACTTTCCACGTCAGGCGTGCTAAAACGACGTAGAATGTGTCAAAATTCGACTTTCGACGTCGGTTGTTGACCAACCGACGTTGAAAGCATATTCAACGTCGGCTAAGATGTAACCGACGTTAAACAGCGACGTTGAAAGCATATTTTCTAGTAGTGGTCGTAGTATTTATTTCATACTCTTAATTGAGCATTTACTGATTTATAAATAATTCGACGAATCTACTGTTGATTGGGAGCTTCAATGGTTTCTTTGTATGTGGTCCCAAGGGTATCAAGATTTGAAGTATTTAATTTCGCATCTATCAGTGAGCATCATTTAAAGGTTATTCTTTCAAGGCATTGTTTTAGCAACAAAATTGTATTTAATAGACTTCATGATACCGATTATACTTATTTGGTTTGCAGATATTAAAGGAACTTCAATCTCTCAAGCAGATCAGTGGTCCAGATCCAAATTATAATGATATATGTTTTTCTGGTGCTGGAATGTATGTCTGTTACATTAAGAGCTCACATTCATTAATTGCAGTTTTCTTAACAGCTTGGGTTTGCTTGTATTTCAGTGTTGCTTCTCAACTCTCTAAAAGTTTTCCAGTGGTTGACATGGTATTTGGAAATGGTGAAAAGTATTCACTCTCACCTGAAAACTACATGTTCCGGGTTAGTGATACATAATTACTAGTATCTTTAGCTGTGTTTACAGGCTGGTGCAATTGTTATCAATTGTTAACGATTCCATAATCCGTACGTTTCATGGGTCCATTCTTTATGAAGCATTCAAAAGTGCGAGGAGCATACTGTCTTGGGGTTTTCCAAAATGGAAAGGACCCAACTACTCTATTAGGAGGTAACTTATTTGATTTTTGGAACTTTATCTATTTCATGCTTTATAATTCATGTGAAATCTTATTCCGCTCTAATTTTGTATTACATGGGTAAGCTTCTGTGGTATAGGTTCCAGCAATTCTTTAGTGATAATTCCCAAGTCATTTTTGTTCACATAGGTATTATTGTCCGAAATGAAAGTGATGTGGAATATCTTGGCAAAGATCTCATTGATTTGATGAAGTCAAAGATGAAGTCAAAAGGCTACTCTGCAGCAGTCAACAAGTCACTCAGATAAAAGAGTTAGAAGATTAGTGTGTCTAACAGAATGCTTAGGTAAAACCACTTTACCTTTTCTGCTGCATGAAGTTTCTTCACTCAATTCATTTTGCAAAATGCCTCAAAAATCGTTTTAAACAAATTAAAAACAAAAGCATTTTGACAAGAACTTTCTTAATAAAGTTTTTAACTGATATAGCTTTGAAAGAACCGATTAAAATCACTTAGAATGATCAAAGAAGTGTTTTTACAGTATTTTAATCGATACAAATTACTTTTAATCGATTAAAACCCTTTAGAACCCATTATGACCGATCAGATTTTAAATATGGGCGATCAGAACTTATTTCAATCGATTAAAACACGTTTCAATCGATTAAAATCACTTAAAGGGTCAGAATGATCGATCAGAATGCATTTATGACCGATCAGAGCTGGTTATGATCGATCAGAATTGAATTATAACCGATCAGATCGCTTTCAATCGATTAAAACGCATTTCAATCGATTAAAACAACTTGGAAAAATTTTGTGCAGAGTTTCAATCGATTAAAATAACTTGGAAAATTTTTGTACAGAATTTCAATCGATTAAAACGAGTTTCAACCGATTAAAACATCTTGGAAAAATTCTGTACTAAGTTATAATCGATTAAAACTTCTTTTTATCAATTAAAATAACTTGAAAAGTTTTATAAGAAAGTTTTGCAGTATATCAATCGATTAAAACACGAAATAATCGATTGAATCAAACTTAGAAAAGTTTTGTAAAGTGTTTTAATTGATATAACCGTTGCAATATCAACTAAAACAATTCTGTTAAAGAAACAAGAACACATTAATGGATTGAAAGGACTTTTAACAGATTGAAACGGCTATTTCAACAGATTAAAACAAACTTTCAACAGATTAATTAATGCAGCAGTTTTTGAAATTACTCTTTAAAAATATTTTTGCTTGAACTTTTTAAACATACTTTGAATATCAGTTTTTACACATCCTTAAGCAATCATTCAAGCAAACCTTAGAACTTTTTCAAGAAAGATTCGCAACAATTATTTTGAAGTTATTTTTTAAAATCTTTCTTGAGGCAACTTGCATTCTTTTGAAGAAGATGTTAGGAACAAGACAATAATAAAGGAAAGAATAAAGGAGAGAAAAATAAACGACACAAGAATTTTAACGTGGTTCGGCTAAAATATGTATGCCTACGTCCACGACTACACTAGGAAGTATTTTATTTCTGTGTGTATCTCAAACTTTACATAGGGTTGCTTATATAACAAAATAGAGAATCTCATCTCACAATCCTAATCGATGTGGGACTAAATCAAGCACCATAATACTAACAATTCTCCCACTTGGAGTTTGATTTACGTTACCACCTAGTGTAGTGCCTTCATCATCAATTTGCTCGAAGGCCAGTTGAGGCAATGCAAAGCCTCAACTTAGTTGTTGTAACAGTCTTGGTCAACATATCAGCGGGATTCTCTGCACCTGGAATCTTCAACAAACTCAAGTCTCCATCATTTATCAGGTTTCTGATAAAATGATACTTCAATTCAATGTGCTTACATCTGGAATGAAGGATTGGATTTTTAGCAAGACAAATAGCACTTTGACTGTCACTAAACAACGGAGAACCATCTTGTTCTCTTCCTAATTCTTTTAGAAGGTTCTTCAACCATATCATCTCCTTCGCTGCTTCTGAGATAGCTACATACTCTGCTTCAGTGGTTGAGAGAGAGACTCTTCCTTGAAGTTTAGACTTCCAACTGATAGCTGTACCACCCAATGTAAAAATATAACCTGTTGTGCTCTTTCTACCGTCAAGATCACCTCCCAAGTCTGCATCAGAAAACCCCTGTAAAATGAGATTACTTCTCTTGAAAGACAAATGCATCTTTGAAGTGCCTTTCAAATATCTGAATATCCACTTCACTCCTTCCCAATGCTCCTTTCCGGGATTTGATAGAAATCTGCTCACAACTCCCACTGCATGTGCTATGTCTGGTCTGGTGCAAACCATAGCATACATCAAGCTTCCTACTGCGAGATGCATATGGCACTTTAGACATGTGACTTTCTTCTTCTTCCGTTTGAGAAGATTGCCTCTTTGAAAACTTTAAGTGAGTTCCCAAAGGTGTATTCCTGGTTTTAGCATTCCCAACATTGAATCTGCTAAGCAATTTTTCTATATATTTTTCTTGAGATAAGTTCAAAATACCTTTATCTCTATCTCGGGAGATTCTCATACCAAGAATTTGCTTGGCTGGACCAAGATCCTTCATTTCAAAGCTCTCTGACAATTGTTTCTTCAACTTGTCAATTTCTGCCATGTTAGCTCCAACAATCAACATGTCGTCAACATATAAGGCAAGAATGATATAGCTATCAACATATTTCTTCACATAACAACAGTGATCTTCTTCACATCTCGCGAAATCTCGAGTTTCTCATAAACTCATTAAACTTCTTGTACCATTGTCTCGCGCTTGTTTTAATCCGTACAAACTTTTATGAAGCTTGCATACAAGATTTTCTCCGCCTTGTACTTCAAAACCTTTTGGCTTGTGTCATAAAAATTTCCTCTTCAAGATCCCCATGTAAGAATGCAGTTTTGACATCTAACTGCTCCAAATGAAGATTTGCTGCAGCTTACTATACTCAAGATAACTCGATGGTAGTCATCTTGACAACGGGAGAGAAAATTTCGTGAAGTCAATTCCTTGTCTTTGTTGGAACCCTTTCACTACGAGTCTAGCCTTATATCTTTTGCTGCCATACTGGTTCTTCTTTCAACCTATAGACCCACCTGTTTTGCAAAACTTTCTTTCCTTACGGTAGCTTGGTTAAAGACCATGTTTTATTCTTCTGAAGGGACTTTATCTCATCTTCCATTGCTAGCTCCCACTTAATAGATTCATCTCCCTGCATAGCCTCGACAAAATGCTCCGGCTCCTGACATCGAGTCAACAACAAATAATGCAATGAAGGGGAATACCTTTGTGGTGCTACAATTGTTCTGCTAGATCTTCTAACCAAGATTTCAGGAGTTGTCGACTCTACTATTTGTTCGAGTTACTGTCTAGGGCTCGACATAGGCTCTACTTGTATATTACGCCTTCAGTTGACTACATCACTTTCGAAATTTCTTCTAATGATACTTGCTCTAGTTGTTTATTTACATTTGCGGATTCTGCAATCCTGTCTCTATAGAACATGTTTTCATTAAAAGTAACATTTCTACTTCGATAATTTTCTTGTTTTGGTCATCCCAAAACCTGTAGCCAAACATGTCAGATCCATAACCAATGAAATAACAACGTTTTGCCTTAGGGTCCAATTTATCTCTACTATTAGAGTCTAACATAACATATGAAGCACAACCAAAAACTTTCGGATGTGAAAGATTTACCTCTTTTCCAGACCATACTTCTTCAGGTAACTTATAGTCTAAAGGAGCTGATGGTCCTCTGTTTATGAGATATCTTGCTTGTGCTTATTGCATACTGCCCAAAATACCTTGGGTAATCTGACTTGGATTCTCATACATCTTGCTCTCTCATTCAAGGTTCTGTTCATTCTTTACGCCACACAGTTTTGTTCGGTGTTCCTGGAGCTGTCTTGATCATTCGATCCCATTCTCTGAACAAAACTCCTTGAATTGACTACTTGTCATATTCTCCACCATTATCGAGACTTCAAACATTTGACCTTTAAACCTGTTTGATTCTCAACCTCCTTTTTCCACCTTTTAAACACGAGAAAACACATCGGATTTATTTTTAAGAAAATAAACCCATACCTTTCTTGTAGAGTCATCAATGAAGGTTACATAATATTGTGAACCTCCAAGGGATTTCACTGAAGCTGGCCCCCAAACATCTGTATGCACTAGTTCTAGTCTTTCAACTTTAGACGACTTACTTGTTTTGGAGAAGCTAACCTTTTTCTGCTTTCCAAAGATACAATGTTCGCAAGGTCCAACGTCAACATGCTTCACGTTAGGTATTTTACCTTTTGATATCATGAGCTTCATTCCTTTCTCACTCATATGCCCAAGCCTCTGATACCAATTGTTAGGAACAAGACAATAATAAAGGAAAGAATAAAGGAGAGAAAAAATAAACGACACAAGAATTTTAACGTGGTTCGGCTAAAATATGTATGCCTACGTCCACGACTACACTAGGAAGTATTTTATTTCTGTGTGTATCTCAAACTTTACATAGGGTTGCTTATATAACAAAATAGAGAATCTCATCTCACAATCCTAATCGATGTGGGACTAAATCAAGCACCATAATACTAACAGAAGAAACTCTCTGCAGATTTGGATAAACTGGTTTGAGCTTTCTAGTTTCTTCTTTGTAAATTCTCTTTCATTCTTTTGTATTGTGTTGTGCCTGGAATTTGGGCACAAGTTTCTCTGCAACTGGAAGTTGGTTGTGGAAGTTATCAAGAACTGGAATTTGGTTCTTGGTGAAAGGTTTGGTGCCTGGTATTTGGGCACTGGTTTCTCTGCAGCTGGAATTTGGTTCTTGGTGGAGAGGTTAGGTGTTGGTGCACTGGAATTTGGAGCCTTGGTTTCTCTGCTAGTTGGAATTTGGTTGTAGAGGTTATCAAGAACTGGAATTTGGTTCTTGGTGGAGAGGTTAAGTGCAGGAAGCTGGAATTTGGTTCTTGTGATAGATTAGGTGTAAGATTGTTGAATCTGTAAAACATTTAATCTAGTGGAACCAGCTGGAATTTAGGTTGAGAGCTTGGACGTAGCCACGGTATTGGGTGAACAGGTATAAAATACGGTGAAATCTTTCTTAACCTCTCTCTCATTTAAATTCGATTCTTGCGCTTATTTTAATTGATTGCTTTGAGATTCAAGAATAGATTAGTAAACTTAATTTTCGAATTAGATAATCTGTGAATTGCGAAAAACTTTCAAAGATCAATTCACCCCCCCTCTTGATCTAAAACTACTTTTCTAACAATTGGCATCAGAGCCAGGTGCTTGAAAGTTATTCAAGTTCTTCGATCCATGGTTGGAAACAAATTTTACGAGGGAGCTTGTATTGATAGACCTCCACTGTTGTGTGGAACAGATTATCTATTCTGGAAAATAAGGATGAAAATCTTCATTGAATCTATTAGTATAAATGCTTGGAATGTTATTGAACAGGAAACTGATATTGCTAACAGAATCCAAGATGATTGTATTGCCAAGAATATCATCTTATCCGCCCTTAACAGAAATGATCTTTTCAGGATTGCACATTGTCAAACTGCTGCACAAATGTGGAAGATCCTTGAAAAGACCTATGAAGAAGCACCAGAAATATGCTTGATGGTCAACTCAGAATCACCAAATACCAGTGTAAGTTCTCAATCTATGAACTATAGCTCATTACAAGATGCTTTCTTTGAAATACATACAGTAGCAAAGAAATTAGAAACTGAAAACAAAAAATTGAAAAGCATGAATAGGTTATTAGAAAACAAGATCATTATTCTTGAAAAGAAAATAATTGATGAAGAAACTAAGAATGAAAAGTCAGAATTAGAGAATAATACTGATTGCATGTGTGATGTTGAAGATTGTAAAAACTGTCCTGAGTTACAGAAACAAGTATCATACCTAGTAAAAACTTCATCTAAAATAGCACAAGGAAAGATTAATCTTGATAGGATACTTAATTCCCAAAAATTAGTTATTGAACGTGGTGGCATAGGTTATACACCATCTATTGGAAAGAAAACCAGAGCATTCAAAAATTATTTTGCATATAGTAAAACAGTTTCATCTCCATTTATTAAATGCTTTTACTGTATGAAAAAAGGACACTCTGTTAAATATTGCAGAATTAAGAAATATGCCGTACCCAAAGGTAGAATGAAGTGGATTCCCAAAAATTCACTTCATATAACATAAGTGGACCCGGGAATTAAAAAGGGGTACCAGAAATATGCCTAATTTGTTTTGCAGGAACAAGTCTGGGAATCCCTTGAAGATCAGAGCTGCGAAACCAGGTTCTGATTATTTAAACTAATTGTTTTAATTGATATATAACAATAATAGTCGATTAAAATAACTTACAGAGATATCAGAATATCTGTCCGTACCATTTTAATCGATTGAAATGTCGAAATAATCGATTTAAATGTTCTCAGGATTTGAGTTTAACTTTTTTAATCGATTAAAATGAATTTATATCAACTAAAATCACTAAGGTATCAAATTTAATCGATTCATTTTCCTTTTAATCGATTTAAATTCTGGTATCATCTTCTAAATCTCTTCCAATACAGAAACAATCGATTCTTTCAAGTATTAATCGATCATTTTACTATTGCATTTTCAAAACGAATATTAAAGATCAAATTAAGAGGATAATTTGTTGTTTAATTAATTTGTTCTTGAAAATCAATTTCATAACATCAAATTGAAGATTGGTAAATGAATTCAAATAAAAAACCCAGGTCTTTATGATAATCCATAATCTGCATAATGTGTTTAAAATTTCTTTGACCAAGTCAAACATATTCCCAATAGCTGCAGTACCCACTGTCCTGAATCATCAAACCAGGTTCTGAACTTATCATTTCTCAACTTATATCTTTCTTCGGTTTTCATATTTTCAAAACCTCCTCTTAATTCTTACTGCAAACATGATCAGAAGCAACACAGAAATCCATGGTTTCACTGTAATATTCATTAGAGAATTTAGACGTTTACATTAGATTTCTGATATTACCTAGCAATATATTTGAAATAAATTTGGGCATACATTAGTTCAAGACTCTTGGTGAAATTTATTGGAATTGTGCAACTTTGATAAATTGTCTTAATCATAAAAATCACGAGGTGTCACTGTAAGGGAACCAATCTGTGACAGCAATTCAAGAATTGAATGAAAAGCTACAAGTACCACAGGGAATGTATGTTTTATGGTCAGTACAGGGATCAATGTTATACTAATGATCTGGCATCCTTAACAACAAACCAACAAGAGGATCTCTCAGTAATTCGAAAGGAATTTCAGATGTTTTGATGCCCATGATAATAGTGATGTATGAAATATGTATGGGTATGGTCATTGACCGGGGAGTCCTGGATTGCTGTCATCACTAGTTCTATTTTGTATACATGTGTTCCAGTATATAATACCACAGGAAACAACAAAGCTGAATAAAATTCATTCCTCAGAGATGATAATGACTGATCTCGGTACGTCATTAACCTATGATTCATGCAATTTATGGTATCATGCATTCTGTGTGGGATTTGATACTGAATATACGTCGGTCAGTACATGGTTTTGCCCCTAATGTGTAGTAGAAGATAATTCCATTGTAAGGTCAACCGTGGACTGTTATGCAAAAAAAAAAAAAGTAACAGTAAATACCATGCAAAAGATTCCTTTTCAGGAAAAAGTTTCTGTGTCTATTACTGATACAGGAAAAACTGCTGTTGGTGTCTCAATGGTTAGTAAAGCAAAATTGGTTTCAGCAAAAAGTGAAGCCTATGCCCTTTTAAAGTTGGTAAGGATCAAATGACTCAGTCATGAATTTTGATATCTGACACAAATAATCAGGGAAGTATGGATAAAAAGGGTCCCTTCTTACCTTATCTCTTATTGCTTTTTAAATGCTTATTTTTCTGGGTCTGTAAGATTACTGGTTATATACCAGGCACATTTGCTTTAACCTTGACTGATATAATACAGGTTTTAATTTGGATGAAACTGACATAGATAAAATTAGCTCATAGATCCCTGAGAATTTTAATTCTGATATTATTGGATTTATTAGTAAAAAGATATTCAATATAGTTGATATTGTTCTAGAAAATCAGTCACAACATATCCAATAGATTAGATATAAGAGATTCGCATCAGATATATCATAGTTTTCAAAATCTGAATGTTTTAATCAATAAAAACATCATTTAAATCGGTTAAATGAACTTATATACCATTTCTCATTACTGTTTTAATCGATTAGAAGTCGAAATAATCGATTAATTGCACTAAAGTTTCATGTTTTCAAATTCTTACATATTTTAATCGATTAAACCCTTATTTCAATCGATTAAAATCATGGCCAAAAGCATTTTAATCGATCATGTTCTGTTTTTAATCGATTTTTATTCTGGAAAGAAAGATTAAAGGCTTTAGTTAATGGCTGTTCCTGTAACATGCTACTAAAGCGTGATTCCCTTATCTTTACACGTATTAATTGTATTCATTACAAACGTGTTAATGAAGATAAGCTTGAATCAACTTTAATTGATCTTTACATGAGTAAAATATTGATTTCCTTTTATTTTCAAAAACTCCAACTGTTGAAAACCTTTACTTTATTTTCTCTTCTATTCCCTATTTTTGATGAAGTCAAAAGGGGGAGAAATAGTTGCTTTACTTTAGGATCAAGTTAGAGAAATAAAACCTTAAATTAGGGAGCAACATTTTAGGGGGAGAAATAAGTTTTAGGGGGAGAAATAGGACATTAATACATTTTTTAATTTCTCACTAATCTGTATTATCAAGTGACTTCTCTTGCAGAGTTTGTTTTTCAAAATGGTGTTTGTCTTCATCAAATAGGGGGAGACTGAAAGTGATGTGGAATATCTTGGCAAAGATCTCATTGATTTGATGAAGTCAAAGATGAAGTCAAAAGGCTACTCTGCAGCAGTCAACAAGTCACTCAGATAAAAGAGTTAGAAGATTAGTGTGTCTAACAGAATGCTTAGGTAAAACCACATTACCTTTTCTGCTGCATGAAGTTTCTTCACTCAATTCATTTTGCAAAATGCCTCAAAAATCGTTTTAAACAAATTAAAAACAAAAGCATTTTGACAAGAACTTTCTTAATAAAGATTTTAACTGATATAGCTTTGAAAGAACCGATTAAAATCACTTAGAATGATCAAAGAAGTGTTTTTACAGTATTTTAATCGATACAAATTACTTTTAATCGATTAAAACCCTTTAGAACCCATTATGACCGATCAGATTTTAAATATGGGCGATCAGAACTTATTTCAATCGATTAAAACACGTTTCAATCGATTAAAATCACTTAAAGGGTCAGAATGATCGATCAGAATGCAGTTATGACCGATCAGAGCTGGTTATGATCGATCAGAATTGAATTATGACCGATCAGATCTTTTTCAATCGATTAAAACGCATTTCAATCGATTAAAACAACTTGGAAAAATTTTGTGCAGAGTTTCAATCGATTAAAATAACTTGGAAAATTTATGTACAGAATTTCAATCGATTAAAACGAGTTTCAGCCGATTAAAACATCTTGGAAAATTCTGTACTAAGTTTTAATCGATTAAAACTTCTTTTTATCAGTTAAAATAACTTGAAAAGTTTTATAAGAAAGTTTTGCAGTATATCAATCGATTAAAACACGAAACAATCGATTGAATAAAACTTAGAAAAGTTTTGTAAAGTGTTTTAATTGATATAACCGATTGCAGTATCAACTAAAACAATTACGTTAAAGAAACAAGAACGCATTAATGGATTGAAAGGACTTTTAACAGATTGAAACGGCTATTTCAACGAGATTAAAACAAACTTTCAACAGATTAATTAATGCAGCGAGTTTTTGAAATTACTCTTTAAAAACAATTTTGCTTGAACTTTTTAAACATACTTTGAATATCAGTTTTTACACATCCTTAAACAATCATTCAAGCAAACCTTAGAACTTTTTCAAGAAAGATTCGCAACAATTTTTTTGAAGTTATTTTTTAAAATCTTTCTTGAGGCAACTTGCATTCTTTTGAAGAAGAAACTCTCTGTAGATTTGGATAAACTGGTTTGAGCTTTCTAGTTTCTTCTTTGTAAATTCTCTTTCATTCTTTTGTATTGTGTTGTGCCTGGAATTTGGGCACAAGTTTCTCTGCAACTGGAAGTTGGTCGTGGAGGTTATCAAGAACTGGAATTTGGCTCTTGGTGAAAGGTTTGGTGCCTGGAATTTGGGCACTGGTTTCTCTGCAGCTGGAATTTGGTTCTTGGTGGAGAGGTTAGGTGTTGGTGCCTGGAATTTGGGCACTGGTTTCTCTGCAGCTGGAATTTGGTTGTAGAGGTTATCAAGAACTGGAATTTGGTTCTTGGTGGAGAGGTTAAGTGCGAGGAACTGGAATTTGGTTCTTGTGATAGATTAGGTGTAAGATTGTTGAATCTGTAAAACATTTAATCTAGTGGAACCCAGCTGAAATTTGGCTGGAGACTGGACGTAGCCCTGGTATTGGGTGAACCAGTATAAAATACCGGTGAAATCTTTCTTAACCTCTCTCTCATTTAAATTCAGTTACTGCGCTTATTTTAATTAATTGCTTTGAGATTCAAGAATAGATTAGTAAACTTAATTTTCGAATTAGATAATCTGTGAATTGCGAAAAACTTTCAAAGATCAATTCACCCCCCTCTTGATCTAAAACTACTTTTCTAACACGAAACACTCTTGTGATGTATGATCGTGAGCAAGAAAAGATTGGTTTCTGGAAAACAAACTGTGCCAAGTTATGGGAAAGATTACAGGAATCCATTGCCCTATCATTACCTCCAAATTCAGAAGCAAGCTATCCAACTGAAGCATTAGAGCCGTCAGTTGCTCCATCTTTGTCGCAGAATAATTCTCCTCCAGGTATTATGTGCTGCCAGTCTTCAAATGTGCTTAAAAGTATATACAGAGACATCATGGGTTAACATGGGCCATGTCAGAAGTTTTATATTCCTTATCTTTGTTCATCATGCTTTTAATGTCTCAGTAATTAGTGCA
The DNA here is from genome assembly GCA_963425845.1 of Sphenostylis stenocarpa. Lineage (NCBI taxonomy): Eukaryota > Viridiplantae > Streptophyta > Magnoliopsida > Fabales > Fabaceae > Sphenostylis > Sphenostylis stenocarpa. Next base: position 23,571,246 of record OY731404.1, on the reverse strand, counting down.
AATTCCTTTTATTTGAATACTCGTTGATGACGAATGTACTTTAACAAACTCAAATGTACAGGTGAACTTAAAATTGCACAAATAACAATGTTAATTTCCTTTAACATCAGTTATGTGGATATGAAGCCTCACATTACAGAATTGGCTGGACTCTTCGCTCATGGGTTAGATGTTAATACTTCCCAGGTTAGAAAATTATTACTACATCGCATGAATATTTATTGCTTAAACATTCAAGTTCAACTCACAATTTTAATAAAGTTAAAAATTGTTTGATTAAAAATGTACATGTACACATAGTACGGCTAGCATAGGTGGGGATTTTGGTAAGAGGTCCCAAGCTAAAGGCTCTCATAATTTGTGGTGATAACTTTCAGAAGTACCCAAACAAGTTATCCACTTTCAGTCAATTTACACTCTAATATGTTTTTTGTTACCTTATAATGGATGTTTACAGGTCCACTTACTGAATTTTACGTCAACTGGAAATGATTCCCTCAGTAAATGGGTCATAACCCCAAAACCGTATGCTCATTATATTTCTAACACTACTGCAACGGTAAGTGGACATATTTGCACAGCATTTTTATGAAGACTGCCCATTTGATGGTGATTTTCTGTACAGAATATAATTTCGCGGCTAGCTGAACATCGCATCCAACTTCCTGACTCCTTTGGAAATTATAAGTTGATTGATTGGAGTGTTGAGCCTCCATCAAAGTAAGTTTTTCCATTAAAAGGAAAAGCCCTAAATTGGGAATGTTATCTGTTCCATACCGTCTGTATTGTTATCTTGTATTAATTGTGGTTGGTTTCACATAATTCATTGTAACCCATGCTTTTCATTGTACATATCTGATATTTTACAAATTCGTAGCGTCGATTCTAGATTCAACAGATTGCTTTCTCAATTTGAAGCTGCGGAAAAAAAATTTGTGTTTGGATTTTAAATAAACTCTAATCATGGGTATGGTACGGCCCTTTAACCTTTTTTCTTAACTTTTCTTCTAATTAGTAAGTAGGGTATGGGCCAAAGAAACTTTTACGAAAAATCAAATTTTATAAAAGAGATAACTAAGAGAAAACGTATTGGATATAAAGGTAGACATCTATGAAGCAGAAACACTTCAAAACAGTCTAAACAGTACTCAAATATAAATATTTTTGAGACTTGGTACATGTTTTTAAATTTAACACTTATTTTTCTTTTCATTTGAAGATGAACTCCTCACCTCTCACTTTTTCTGGATATGGCCCATATGTTTGTATTTGGGTAATAACTAATTTATGTATTTGTCTATTATGTGTTTTGTCCCTAACTGGCTTTTACTTCCTGGTATCTGACATATTATATGCCTTTTTCATTGATAGTTGGAACTATTAATTTAGTTTTAATCATATTTTTCAGGACATTATATTTTTATTAGTTTATTAAGCAAATTATGAGATAAATAAGCTTTGAAATGGATCATCTGTATCTCCTTGTATTGCACTAGATAACATGTTATTCTATTGAAAGTCACCAACTTCTCAGTCTCTCAGCTTTTTATTTATTTATGATTACGGCTAGGCTTTATTTAAAGGTGGTTGTGCTTTGACCTTTCTGAAAATGATATCATTGTTTCTGCCTTGGGTAGTTGTGGTATAGCATATATAGAATAGAAGAGAATATCTTCTTCCTTTGAAAAGCTAACTGTAGGAATTCTGTCTCCGTTGCTATAGAATTTGCTGCTGTAGGCCTCACTGGTCTTGGTGACTGCGCTCTTTCTTTTTGCCACATGCTATCATAGAAACGGCATATTTACACGCTACTTGTTGAGTAGAAATTCTTAGGGTATAATGAGTAATAAGAAATTCTTAGTTGACATTCCATTAATTGGCGGGTGCAATGGCATCATTGTGTGGAGGTAAATTTTTAATATGATCCACACAACCTTTCATTTATAGAAAAATTTTATAATATTGAACTGAATGCCCCTGGTAGGCAGTCAGTGCCTATCTACAATTTTCTCGTTATTGAGTTATTGAATTTGCCTGATCAATATTAGTAACTCACTTTGTGTCCACATTTTTTAAAAGCAGTTAGAAAGACGATTTCCAAAATAATAAGGATAAAATTGTAACATTCAAAAATCCAGTTAAAAAACAAATTAGAAAAAGCAGTTACAAAATATTAAGGGTAAAATAGAAAGCAATTATGTACATCAATGGTTATAAAATTCAATCCCCTTAGTAGTATAGAATATAGAAGAGTATGGATGACAACTTCTGATATTTACACACTTGCCTATAATGATGCAGGAATTGATGGCAGCAATACTTCTGGGTCGTGGGTTTAGCTATTTTGGTGGCATTACTTGTAGGACTGTCAATATTAGGAACGTTCTTAATTTGGAGAAAAAGACAGCAAAACTTGCATTCATACAAGCCAGTGGATGCATCTGTTCCTGAGCAAGAACTTCAGCCATTATTTAAAAATCACACTACTGCTTCTTAATATCTTTCTTACTTGATAGTGTCAGTGTAGGTCAGTAGCATATTCAACTATTATCTAGATAGGAATTAATGCAAACCATATTCAGTCAACTGAAGTTTTTTTTTTTTTTTTTTCAAAGATATCAGGCTGTCACGATATCCGGTGATCATTGAACCCTGATAGAGGTATATAAAGATTTCTCTAGATATGTCATCATCTGTAAAAGCAATTTTGTTGTGAATATTGTAATATGCCAGATGAATCAAAGGGTGGCAGCAGAAGGTTGAAATACAATTTCATATATTGTAATAGTAACTTTGACATTTCGTTTCAGGTGTTACTTTCTACCGAGTTATGCTCTTATTTTTCAGTTTCTACTATTCTCAACTGGGAACTGTCAAATAAAGTCCAATGTACCAATGAAGTAGATTGGTTTGGGGGTAAATCCCTACTTTAATTCAAATGTACAGTTAATCTGCTTCATTATTGTATTTTTCTCATTATTTTCAAGCGGATTTGCTTACTTATCTACCAAAAGTGGATAATTGAAAGATAAAATAGAATCTGCTATTTCGGGATAAACGGCATTTCATAATCTTGTACACATGCTATCCATCCGTGTTTGAGACTGTCTACATATATCTTGACAATAGTATGCACCAAACGGAAAGCCCTTTTAAATCTATCACAAAATCAGTTTGTACAAGTTTAAATAGGTCCTGTATTTAAGGAAATAAGACTATATTATTTTAAAAAAAATTCTGATGCAATCATCTACAATTTTAATCGCAATTAATTTAAACAATCATTTAAGAATTAATTTTAGGTTTTTTTTAAGCGTTTGTTTCTTATATTCAGTTTTAATTTTCTGCCGTTTTCCTAAGTCCAGGATGTTCAACCAATGTAAAATTTGACCGCCAAAAGTGAATGTTTGTTTGACAAGAAAAAGATAATGCAGCGAAATGGGAAGAGATAAAATGGGACAATTTCTTCCTGCACCTCTATTCTTTCTCCATACAACTCTATATCCTAAGTAAAATAACTAAAACACCCTTTCAATAATTTTTGTTTCAAATCATAATTCCTTCTTCTATTTTCCTGTAAAAGTTCTACACCTTCATTTAAGATCCTTTTCAACACTTATATTAATATTATTTATCTATTACATGTTTTTACACTAATAATGCACATTGAGACCCATATTACTCAATTCAAAACAATTTTACAAAAATCAGATTGAATTCTGAATCATGTTGGGATAAAGATATTTGATTAACTAAATTATAGGTTTGTATAGTGGTACAAAATATTATATAATTAGAACTTTTTTTATTTAGTCTTGATTTGTTGGAGTAAACTATAAAATCATAGTATCTGTGTACAAAAATAATATGAATTAAAAATTATAGAATGAATTCTATATTTTTTAATTTGGTAGGCTTAAAATTTTTTTCTTTTTCTTTCTAAATCCTTGGAGATCTTAACTAGAGAGATGGTAGAAAAACTAATTCCAATAGTTGTTCAATTTGAAGGTGTCTTTAACGTAGGCATCATCCTAAATGAATCTAATTGTGACGTATGATCACAACTAATAGAGTTGCACATTGCAAAAAGGAAAAAATTGTCCTACATCCGTGGGAAGGTGAAGTTTCCAACATAGAACGATGAGGGATATGAAAAATGGTATGCTGAAAACCAAAAAGTGAAAAGTGGCTATTGATGTCCATGAAGCCAAAAATCATGAAAATGTATCTTCACTTACCCACTGTTCTCGATATTTGGAATGTTTTGTCAAAGACATTTTATGATGGAAATGATGAGCTATAGGTGTTTTCCCTGAATCAAAGGGCATTCACTACAAAACAAAATAATAGAACCTTAATTGAATATTATGGAGAGTTGGTTGAGATTTTTAGGGAATTGGACCATCGTGACAAAGTTGTCATGAAAGACCCTGATGATGTGAAGTCATATAAGAAGTCCATTGAAAGATTAAGGGTGCATATATTCTTTGTTGGACTAGATAATGATTTTGAGCAAGTTTGTGGAAAAATCTTGCACAAGGAAGTGACACCTCATTTAGAAGAATGTTATGCATTAATCCGGAGAGAGATAGTTCGGCGAACAACGTTGAAAACAAAAGATATGATTTCTGATTCCACAACTATGATGACAAAGAATCAACCAGCAAATCAAAGCAATCAAAAGATTTGGAAAAAGGTAACTATAAGTATACTCAGTGTCATAAGGATGGACACACCAAGGAACGATGCTATGAAATCATAGGATACCCTGAGTGGTGGGATCACAGTCGAGCATCGAAGAAGAATTAAAAAAGAAATCTAACTGCTACTGCTGTAACTGTCATTGACAAAGAAGACAACAAAGACATGATGTTTGCTACAATCGCAGGTAGTGATAATTCCAATGATAAGGCTTTAATAAGCAAATCTACCGTTTTGAATAATACATGGACAATTAACTCTGCATGTTCTGATCATGTGACTTTCGATGTTAGACAGATTAAAAATCTTAAACCTTTCTCACAAAAAAGTATTTCCACAGTCAATGGTAGTAAATTCACTATTATTGGAGAATGAACTGTCTCTATTTCAAACAATTTGAATCTTGATACTGTCCTTGTTGTTCCTTGTCTTAAATATAACCTATTGTCAGTCTCGCAAATAACCAAAGCTCTTTTATGTATTGTAATTTTTGGATCTGACTCTTGTATTTTTAAGGACATTCAAACGAGGAAGACGATTGGTTGTGATATTAGGCGAGGAAGATTGTATTACCTGGACCTGACAGAAAATGATTCAAAGAGGCTTGGTCAAGTGCTAGCAACAAAAGGGTCTCAAGAAGTAAGAAAAGGCGAGGATATTTGGTTATGGCATAAGCGTCTAGGACATGCATCTTTTGATTACATAAAGAAATTATTTCCAAATGTATTTGACCAAGTAGACACTTCAACTTTTTATTGTGATGTTTGTGAGCTTGCAAAGAGTCATAGAACATATTTTCCTTTAATTTCAAATAAAAGTTCTCTTCCTTTTATGATCATTCGCTCTGATGTATGGGGTCCATCTAAGGTTATAACGTTGGGTGACTCAACGTGGTTTGTAACGTTTATTGATGATTGTACTTGAATGACTTGGTTATGTTTGATGAAGTCTAAAAGTGAAGTTGGAGGCCTATTTCAGAAATTCTGCAAAATGATTAAGATCCAGTACAACGTATAAGTTCAGGTACTGCATAGTGAGAACGGAGGAGAATATATGCAATCAGAACTTCAACATTTTTTAGTAGTCAAAGGAATTGTTCATCAGAGATCTTGTCCAAATACTCCACAACAGAATGAGGTGGCAGAACGAAAGAACCGTCATCTATTGGAGATGGTCCGAGCTGCACTGATTGGAGCTCGCATACCAGCAATATATTGGGGAGAAGCTCTCACATATGCAGTATACACTATCAACCAAACACCGTCTAGGTCTCTTGAGTATAAAATACCTCTTTAATCACTTACAGATGCAGTAGTAAGTCCTAAAATTGTTGAACTAACACATAGAGTGTTTGGTTGTGTTGCTTATGTTCACTTACACAAGCATAAGAGAAGTAAGTTGTCTCCTAGAGCTGAAAGGTGTGAGTTCCTTGGCTATGTGGATCACCAGAAAGGATATCTGTGACACCTTTAATACCAACATTCACTTTATTATGATTTATTAATTATTATTGGTTCCTCTTAGTATTTGATTACCAATACACTCTTGTAGAAGTAAGGTACATAATAATTAGAACATACACTTAGTTATTAATATACATATCATTCATAATTATCAAGTATAACTAGATAGTAAATATACACAAAGTCATCCCAAAATACACTTAATAAGGGTTCATAAGACCAGAGCAGACAAACTAACTATACAACCTAATTAAAGAGGAGATATATTCCGTACGTCCACTAAAATGAAGTATCTCTTGTAGCACTGTAGTGGTGTCCAATCAAGTCCTCTACTTAGTACTTGCAGTGATCGTATTTAAACTTTACTTGGAGATGATACCGGGGATGAGTTGTGTTCAACGTCACCTATGCAAACATTTCATAATAACAATACATGCACAGAAAGGGTAAGACAACTTTATATTCACTTAGAGCATGCAAATAACATTGAGTTAATTAGAAATTACACATACAAACATACTAGTAATCAACACACAAATGATATGATATTATGAATGCAATGTATGCACTAATATTTTCTAGGACACATCCTAGTATGCAAGACCATGGGGATCCCAAAACCACTTTCTCTTTTCTCTTTTTGTTTTTTCTTTTCTTTTCGAGAAGGATCAGGAGTTTCACTGGAACCTCTCACCGCCTCGCGGTAGTATACTCATAATTACTTGTCTAGCCCAATTGATCATGAGTAACCCTGGGGCTTTAGTCAGGATAATCAAGCTTGGTAGTGAGAGTCTCACAGCTTAGGTAGCGAGCCTGAGCCACATATGAGCTCGATCACACTCAATCATCCCCGAGGTTAGCATGGAACCGACCCTGATTTTCCATATCCTCCTCATACACTCAATCTCTGACTCATGAACTGAAAGTGATCCTAGCAAAGATCTCATTGATTTGATGAAGTCAAAGATAAAGTCAAGGGTCAACTCTGCAGCAGTCAAACAAGTCACTCAGAACAAAGGAGCTGAAGACTTAGTGTGTCTAAACAGAAAGCTTAGGTAAAACCACTTTACCTTTTCCACTGCATAAAGCTTCTTCACTCAATTTGCAAAATGCCTCAAAAATAGTTTTAAACAAATCAAAAACAAAAGCATTTTGGCAAAGAATTTTCTTAAACAAGTTATTAAGCTGATAAAGGTTTGAAAGAATCAATTTAAAACACTTAGAATGTTTTAAAAAGTGTTTTTACAATATTTTAATCGATACAAACTTCTTTTAATCGATTAAAACTCTTTATGACCGATTAGAATTCGAATGTAATAGGTCAGAATGCAATATAATCGATCAGATCTTAAATATGAGCGATTAGAATTATTTTAATCGATTAAAACACGTTTCAATCGATTAAAATCACTTTGGATGTCAGTATGATCGATCAGAATGAGATTATGACCGATCAGAGTTGGTTATGATCGATCGAAATTGAATTATGACCGATCAGACTTATTTCAATCGATTAAAACGCATTTCAATCGATTAAAATAACTTAGAAAATCTTTTCAATCGATTAAAACGAACTTTCAATCGATTAAAATGACTTGAAAATATATGTGCAGATTTTCAATCGATTGAAACGACTTTATATCAGCTAAAATAACTTGGAAAGTTTTATAAAGAGGTTTTTAAACAAATCAATCGATTAATACGTGATTCAATCGATTGTTTTATACTTAGAAAATGTTTGTAAAACGTTTTAGCTGATAAAAACGTGGTCGTATCAACTAAAACATTTTACGTTAAAGATCAAGAACGCATTAATGGGTTGAAAGGACTTTTAACAGATTGTAACGGCTATTTCAACAGATTAAAACAAACTTTCAACAGATTAATTAATGCAGCAGATTTGAAAATACTCTTTTATAAACAGATTTGCTTGAAACTTTGAGATATAGATCATACATCGGTTTTTACACAATTCAAGCAATCAATACAAGCAACTATTAGCATTTTTCAAGAAAGATACACAAGCTGTTTTTGTGAACTTCTTTTGAAATCTTTCTTGAGGCACTTTGCATCCTTGAAGAAGAAACTTACTGTGGATTGGTGTAATCCGGTTTGAGCTTTCTAAGTCTCTTCTTTGTAAATTCTTTTTCATTACTTTGTATTGTGTTGTACACTGGAATTTGGGTACAAGTTTTCTAGCATTGTTGTAGAAAGTTGCCAAGAAGCTGGAATTTGGTTCTTGGTGGAAAGGTTAAAGCAAGAGCTGGAATTTGGTTCTTGTGTGTGGTGCCTGGAATTTGGGCACTTTGGTTTCTCTGCATGGCTGGAATTTGGTTGCGAGAGGTTTCCAAGAGCTGGAATTTGGTTCTTGGTGGAGAGTTAGAATAGGTGTAAGAGGGAGAGTCACGTAAAACATCTATTCTAGTGGAACCCAGCTGGAATTTGGTCAGAGTCCGGACGTAGCCCTGGTATTGGGTGAACCGAGTATAAAATTACCGGTGAAATCTTTCCTAACCTTTCTCTCTTTAATTTCTGCTGCTGCACTTAAAGCTGTTTGATTGCTTTGTGATTTGTGAATTGATAAGTAATCTTAATTTTCGGATTAGATAATCGTGTATTGCGAAAAACTTTCAAAAATCAATTCACCCCCCTCTTGATTTAAAACTACTTTTCTAACAATTGGCATCGGAGCGAGGTGCTTGAAAGTTAATCAAGTTACTTCGATCCATGGCATTTTACGAGGGAGCGTGCATTGATAGACCTCCACTTGTTGAGTGGAGCAGATTATCTATATTGGAAAATAAAGATGAAAATCTTCATTGAATCTGTTAGTATAAATGCTTGGAATGTTATTGAACAGAAGCTGATATTGCTAACGGAATTCAAGATGATTGTATTGCCAAAAACATCATCTCTTCAGCGCTTAACGAAATGATTTTTTTAGGATTGCACATTGTCAAGCTGCTGCACAAATGTGGAAGATCCTTGAAAAGACCTATGAAGAAGCACCGAGAGATATGCTTAATGGTCAACTCGGAATCACCAAATACCGAGTGGCCATGCCAGGATAGAATGCCCGGAAAATTCGACCAGGTAAGTTCTAGCTCCTCTTCAAATTTTGTCAACTATGATGCATTACAAGAAGCATTTAATGAAATGCATGAAGAGGCTAAGAAACTTCAAAAAGAAAATGATAGGCTAAAAGGATTAAATAAGCTGGCTAGTTAACAAGGTTGATTCTACGGAAAAGCAGATTAGTGAAAATGAAGCTGATAATGAATTCTTGAAAGCTGATTCATGCTAACTTCGATTGTGAATGCAATAAACCATGCAATAAGCTGTCTGAATTGCAAAAGAAAATTGAATTCTTATCTCAAGCTGTTTCAAAGTTCACTCAGGGGCAAGCTAATCTTGATATATTACTTGGATCTCAAAAATTAATGTTTGACAAAAGCTGGAATAGGCTTTAAATCTAGATCCGGTAAAACAAAAACAAATAGGAATTCATACTCTACAATCAAATGTTTCTACTTGCATGAAGAAAGGGCATTCGGTAAAATACTTGCGGAATTAAAAAGTATGCTATTCCTAAAGGGAGAATGAAATGGGTTCCAAAGATTAATTCTTTTCAAATAACATGATCGGGACCCAATAATTATAAAGGGTACCGAGAAAAATACTTAATTGTTTTGCGGGAACAAGTCCGGGAATCCCTTGAAGATCGGAGCTGCGAAACCAGGTTACGTGTATTTAAATTAATTGTTTTAATTGATATAAATCAATATTAATCGATTAAAATAACTTACTGATATCGTCTCAGTACCATTTTAATCGATTGAAATATCGAAATAATCGATTGAACTGATCTCGGGATTTTGGTTTAATTGTTTTAATCGATTGTAATATCTCGTATATCAACTAAAAACACTTAGGTATCAAAATAATCGATTCATTTACGTTTTAATCGATTTAAATTCTGGTGTCATGTTATTGATTTCATTACAGTACCTATCTAATCGATTCTTTCATAAAACAATCGATTAATTCAACTGTAGATGTTTTCAACCCTAATGTCAAGAATCAAATTAATAGATAATGAGTTGATTAATCAATTAATTAGGTTACGAAAACATGATTTACAGCATCTAATTAAAGTTTGATAGGCCAATTCGATTAAAAAACCCAGGTCTTTATGATAATCCAGAATCTGCATAATGTGTTTAAATGTCTCTTTGAATTTCAAAAACTTGAAATCCGTTTCTTCATCAAACCAGGTTCCGAACTTATCATTTCTCAACTTATCATCTTTCTTACTGTTTTCATATTTTCAAAATCTCCTCTCAATTCTCTGCTTGTAAACATGATCAAAATCATGGCTGGTTCGAGCGATCTGTTTCGAAACGTATCCATATTCAATTTTCTTTCAATGACACAAATTTTTAAATTAGAAAGCGAAGGCTGAACAAATCTTTGAATTGGGAACTTCGACCAGGTGACATAATGTGGGAAAACTATTACTTGTTATTCATGAATGAAAGAGTCTTTTATTTTGACAACAACATAAACATGATTCAAGTTTGTAGATGTTTACATTTCTCTTAATACTTTACATGGAATGCTGCATGGTAATACACTGAAAATCAAAGAAATTATCAAAGAATAGACTGTAACTTTTCTTATAGACACTAGTTACAAACGAGGTCAAAGCTGTTAGGATCTGAAAACATAGTTGATCAAAGATTCTTTTGGTGATAGTTGATTACTGGTAATAAATTGTTGATTACTAGGAAGTTCAATGAACAAATGTTTACATTAGATTTCTTGATATTACCTAGCAATATTTCTGAAATAATCTTGAGCATGCATTGGTTCAAAACTCTTGGTGAAATTCATTGAAGCTGCAACCTCGATAATTTGCTTTAATCATCAATGTCACGAGGTGACAACGCAAGGAACCAATCTGGGACAGCAATTCAAAAATTGAATAACGTGGTACGGGGATAAATTTTATATTGTTTTAGAATTCTGGATTGATTGTCATCACTCTGTCCTCATTACTAATCATTGCCCACTCTACCAGAATAAGTTTTTTTGTTAATCACTTGTGCATATGATACCACTTGGAAACAACAAAGTTAAAAATGACTCATTCTTCAAAAGATAATGATGACTTGGTTCACTATAAGTGAGAATAACACCCATCATACTACATTAATAAAAATACAGTTAGTTGCTTGGATGATGATAAGCTGCGGGGTTCAAAATGGGTTGGCTATTTTGAAAGGAAATTCCTATCTCGGTACATCATTAATCGTGATTCATGCAATTTATGGTATCATGCACTCTGTGTGGAATCGATAGTGAATGTACGTACGTCGGTACATGATTACGCCTCGGATGTGTAATAGTTGATGTTCCTAAAGAAACATTTAATTCCATTGAGTGTCAACCATGGTACTGTACTGATCAATAGTAACGATAGCTTGCTAAAAGATTTCTTTTCGGGAAAAGTTTACGTATGCATTGTCGATACTGAGGAGTGACAGCGATTGTTGACTCAAATAGTTGATAGAGCAAAATCCGTTCCAGCGAAAAGTGGTTGAGGATCAAATGAGCTGAGTCACGTATTTTGGCATCGACACAAATAATCGGGGAAATAAGAACAAATTCGTTTACACCAAAGCTGGAGGATTTGCAACTAAACCAAGGAAATTGGGATAATTAAATATTGGTGGATAAACAGGGTCCCTTCTTACCTTTCCTTTATATCTTATCCCTTTTGATGCTAATTTCAATTTATGATCTGTAGTATCACTTGGTTATTAAGCAGAAACAATATTTTTAGCCTTGATTTATATAATGAAGGTTTAAAGTTAATCTAGATAGAATTTAAATAGATCCCTGAGAGCTTTAGCTAAATAAGATTTTATTCTGATGGATCTATTAGCTAAGATTTAATCAATATAGTCTGTTAGTATTGTTAAAACATCCTTCTAAATGATCAGTTTTACAAAATATGCATTAAACATTACTTCATTTTCAAAGCTGATTGTTTTAATCAATACAACATCTTGTTAATCGATTAAATGAACTTATTCAACATGTTTTAATCGATTTAAAATCGAAATAATCGATTATTTTTACTAAAGTTTCATGTTTTCAAAATCTTAAATGTTTTAATCGATTAAACTTTTATTTCAATCGATTAAAATCATTTACCAAGAACATTTTAACCGATTATGCTCCGTTTTTAATCGATTTTTATTCGAAAAGAGGATTAAAGGCTTTAGTTAATGGTACGTTCTTGTAACATGCTACTAAAGCGTGATTCCCTTATCTTTACACGTGTTAATTGTATTCATTACAAACGTGTTAATGGAGATAAGCTTGAATCAACTTTAATTGATTCTTTTCATGAGTGAAATATTGATTTACTTTGTATTTTCAAAAACTTGAGCATATTTTCGAAACCTTACATTTTTTTCTCTTCTATTCCCTATTTTTGATGAAGTCAAAAGGGGAGAAATAGTTGCATCACTTTAAGATAAATTTAAGAGCAACATTTTAGGGGAGAAATAAGTTTTAGGGGGAGAAATAAAACTTTATTACATTCTTATATTTCTCACCTAACTGCATTATCAAGTGACTTATTTTGCGAGAGATTGTTTTTTCAAAATGGTGTTTGTCTTCATCAAATAGGGGGAGACTGAAAGTGATCCTAGCAAAGATCTCATTGATTTGATGAAGTCAAAGATAAAGTCAAGGGTCAACTCTGCAGCGAGTCAAACAAGTCACTCGAGAACAAAGGAGCTGAAGACTTAGTGTGTCTAAACAGAAAGCTTAGGTAAAACCACTTTACCTTTTCCACTTGCATAAAGCTTCTTCACTCAATTTGCAAAATGCCTCAAAAATAGTTTTAAACAAATCAAAAACAAAAGCATTTTGGCAAAGAATTTTCTTAAACAAGTTATTAAGCTGATAAAGGTTTGAAAGAATCAATTTAAAACACTTAGAATGTTTTAAAAAGTGTTTTTACAATATTTTAATCGATACAAACTTCTTTTAATCGATTAAAACTCTTTATGATCGATTAGAATTCGAATGTAATAGGTCAGAATGCAATATAATCGATCAGATCTTAAATATGAGCGATTAGAATTATTTTAATCGATTAAAACACGTTTCAATCGATTAAAATCACTTTGGATGTCAGTATGATCGATCAGAATGAGATTATGACCGATCGAAGTTGGTTATGATCGATCAGAATTGAATTATGACCGATCAGACTTATTTCAATCGATTAAACGCATTTCAATCGATTAAAATAACTTAGAAAATCTTTTCAATCGATTAAAGCGAACTTTCAATCGATTAAAATGACTTGAAAATATATGTGCAGATTTTCAATCGATTGAAACGACTTTATATCAGCTAAAATAACTTGGAAAGTTTTATAAAGAGGTTTTTAAACAAATCAATCGATTAATACGTGATTCAATCGATTGTTTTATACTTAGAAAATGTTTGTAAAACGTTTTAAGCGATAAAAACGTGGTCGTATCAACTAAAACATTTTACGTTAAAGATCAAGAACGCATTAATGGGTTGAAAGGACTTTTAACAGATTGTAGCGGCTATTTCAACTGATTAAAACAAACTTTCAACAGATTAATTAATGCAGCAGATTTGAAAATACTCTTTTATAAACAGATTTGCTTGAAACTTTGAGATATAGATCATACATCGGTTTTACACAATTCAAGCAATCAATACAAGCAACTATTAGCATTTTTCAAGAAAGATACACAACTGTTTTTGTGAACTTCTTTTGAAATCTTTCTTGAGGCACTTTGCATCCTTGAAGAAGAAACTTACGTGGATTGGTGTAATCCGGTTTGAGCTTTCTAAGTCTCTTCTTTGTAAATTCTTTTTCATTACTTTGTATTGTGTTGTACCTGGAATTTGGGTACAAGTTTTACTGAGTTGTTGTAGAAAGTTGCCAAGAAGCTGGAATTTGGTTCTTGGTGGAAAGGTTAAAGCAAGAGCTGGAATTTGGTTCTTGTGTGTGGTGCACTGGAATTTGGGCACTTGGTTTCTCTCGTGGCTGGAATTTGGTTGCGAGAGGTTTCCAAGAGCTGGAATTTGGTTCTTGGTGGAGAGTTAGAATAGGTGTAAGAGGGAGAGTCTGTAAAACATCTATTCTAGTGGAACCCAGCTGGAATTTGGCTAGAGTCCGGACGTAGCCACTGGTATTGGGTGAACCAGTATAAAATTACCGGTGAAATCTTTCCTAACCTTTCTCTCTTTAATTTCTGCTGCTGCACTTAAACTGTTTGATTGCTTTGTGATTTGTGAATTGATAAGTAATCTTAATTTTCGGATTAGATAATCTGTGTATTGCGAAAAACTTTCAAAAATCAATTCACCCCCCCTCTTGATTTAAAACTACTTTTCTAACATGAACATGATGCATGACTTATCATAACTTCTTCACACTCTTTCAACTTTGTTTCACCTCATTATACTTAAATAACATCTTAACTTCTTCAAAATAATACTAGGTTATTTCTTAAAAAAAATCTGACAGAGTCCCCCCTGTAAATTGGACATTCCCAAAAAAATTTAACACCTGCAAAATAATCAAAAACAACCTAGAACACTTCTACTTTTCACCAAACCATCCTTCCACCTTATCATATTCATCATCACTCAAAATCATTAAAAATTCATTTTCACTTACAATTACTTGTTTTCTCCTAAATCAAAATTATTCCAATACTTTTGAAAAATATTTATTAATTAAATAAAAATATAAAAATTCACTTCATAATTAAATTATAAAATTCAATTTAATATATCAAAAAAATAGTTTTCTTTCTCACATAGTTCATTTCTCACACCTTTCCTCCATTCCACCAAATTATACAATGCAATTCTACATGCTAATCCATCTTAACAAAAACATTCCACAATAATTTTCTACTTATCATGTTTCATAACATATATACAATATATCTCAATAATCAATTTAAAGCAATTATCATAAAACTAAACATAGAAATAGGCTAATTCTCAATCTAAATTCATCAATAAATCATTTAATATTACTAATGATTAAGCAATTGATTCAAACAACATTCATGGATGCCTTATAATCATACACGGTTCCATACACTCAAGTTGCTCAATTTAGAAGCCATAAAATTCACTGTCGCCGCCGTAAAAAACGAGGGCGGTCGGAGCGACGCGATGGTTTCGACTCTCTTGATTTTCGCGTTTTTTATTGGTGGTTACAACGCCTTTAGGTTTTCCGATAACCGGGCTGAACCTAGGGGCGAGGTTTTCGAAAGGGCGTTCTTGGGTTGTCCGATAACCGGGCTAACCCAAGAACTAGTTTTGAAGGGTCCTGTGGAGTCGCCACCGATGTTTTTACCAGAAACATCGGAAAAGGAGTTTAAAAAGGCGTTGGTTTTCGAAAAACCAACTTTGGTCGTTAGAACCAGAGTTGGGTAAGGGAGTTAGTTACGTGTAAAGGAAGTGTTAGTTCCTTTACGACGTCCCTTTCGGGTTCTCTATGACAGGCCAGTTGTTTAAAACTATCTAAACCGACAAAAATTACGCTTTTACCCTTTTATTCTGCGGAATTTAAAATTATGACTACATAGCCCTAATATCTATTGCATAATTTAGGTGAAGCGATAAAAGGAAAAAAAGAGAGAACACCTTCGAAGCAAGCTTTTTTTATTAATTATTTAAAAAATAGGGTGCTTTGCGGCAACCCTTCACTCTACACGGCGTCGGAAACTTCTCGAAACGCGAAAAAACACTCACAGAAACATTCAGAAGCTCCGGAAATGCATCGGAGGGATTCTAGAGAGAAGATCTAGTGATTTTCTAGAGAGAGAGAGTGAAAAGTTGTGTGGAATGAGGGAATGGAACCCCCTATTTATAGGGATTCACGCCTGTCAGGTCGAGAACGACGTTCCCGTCTGACAAGGTCGAGACCGCCGTCTCGCCAGTCGGGAGCGCCGTCTCGCCTTGCAGAAGTGGCGAGACCGCCGTCTCGCCCTTCGCAGGTGGCAAGACCGCCGTCCCGGGAAGCGAGACCGCCGTCTCGCCACTTGCGTGAGGCGAGACGGCGGTCTCGTCCCAAAAAGGCGAGAATCCTTATTTTTTGTGGCAAAAATCCCTCCTATCCTAGTATGGGGCCTAATAGTCTCTCCTAGTGGATTTTTAGGCTTCGTCCATCTTCGAATAGAAGGTCTTCTGCTCTTATTATGAGGCCGGGCAAGATTTGGGGTCTATAGCTGCCCCCCCTTTACCTGACTAGTCGGCTGTTGGCCTGTTGTGCTAGACAGATGGACAGGAAGGTAAAGGAGTTGACCCTCTTGCCCGGTTACCCTTCGGATGTCCCGTTTTGCGGTGGTTGATCTTCTGGGGAAAATTTTGTGTTGCGCACCTCCAGGATACTACTTCTGACGTACCCGATCCCTTTGGTTAACATGTGGTAGAACCTCAGGATGCTCCTTCTGACGGTAGCTGATCCTTCGGTTGATGGGTATAAACCCCCCATCAGGCTAGTAGTTGCAGTCCGTTGTGTGGGACTGGATGGGTATGAACCCCCCATCAGATTGGTAGTTGCAGTCCGTTGTGTGGGACTGGATGGGTATGAACCCCCCATCAGGCTGGTAGTTACAGTCCGTTGTGTGGGACCGGATGGGTATGAACCCCCCATCAGGCTGGTACAGTCCACTGCGTAGGACAAGTGGTGGTGGCATCTTACTGCTCAGGTGGCTCATGCACCGGCTCCTTGGGGAGTGATTTCTGTGTCGGTAGATGTGCTTAGACCTTTCTGAGATGGTCTTCCGGGTCGTGCCGGGGATTTTTGTTGGTGTTCATCCAACTTGTTGGTTGCTGGGGATTCTTTGTTTTTGATCTTTTGTGGTGATCCTCCGACTCTTGCTGGCTGATCGAGTAAGTCTTGTTTGTTGTTCGACTTTTGCTTGGTAGTCGAAATTTTGTTGATCAAGGTGATTGGTTTGTCTTAATCCTGCCTTTTTCTCGCGGTTTTATCTCTTTTTTTCTCACGATTTTGGATCTTGGCTTTTTTATTGAGCGTATGCCTTTTTTCTTTTAAGCTTCTTTTGTGGCGCTGGCTTTTGCAAAGGATGGCAAAGAATGTATGAAATAAAATTTTATTTATAAGAAAATTTTATTACAACTACATTTTATTTTGGCAAGTACAATCCCTAAGGGATATCATCTGGAGACGATCCGTGGTAGGGGAATTGCTGGTAGAGGTGATACCGGAAGTCCGCTTGCTCTCGGACTTCGTCACGGTATTCCTGCTGGAATGCCGTCCTTTCCTGCCGCATCCCCTGCTGGTGCTGATACATCTCCTCCAGCCGAGCGTTGTAGGCTTCCTTCCTTTGGGCCTGTTGTTCTTGCTGTACAATCATCTGGTCGAACTGCTAGCGCAGATCGTTCATGTTGCGGTTTAGGCCAGCGAAATCGTCCGTGTACGGTGGTGGTTGTTGTGGAGCCTGTTGGAAATCGGGAGGTGTGGGGATATCTTGCATCGCCACGAGCCCCTAGAGGTCCAGCGCAAAATCCAGCGAGGGATGAAGGACCAACTGGGTCCCACGGCACATCAGCATCCCCATGCTGACCAGGACTGACCCGTTGATGGATTCGGGTCGTAAGTTGGGGGCCAGCTCTTCCCGGCCAGGGCACTCCCATCTTTCTGCCAGGGGAGTGATAAGAGGAGCCACGAGGACGACCCCTGTTGATCTGTTCCCGAAGTCCTTAAGGGCCCTCAGGAAGAAGTAGCCAGGGTTGCAGCGCCGCCTCTGGCTCATGCAGTAAAGTATAAAGAGGTCAGGGAGGGTTATCTTACCCTGACTCTCTTTCCTCCCATGGATGGTCCCCGCCAGCAGCTTGTGGCAGATGCGGAGTGCTGGGGGAAGCGCGAAGCCCCTCATCAGTGTAGGCAGTGTGGGTGCCTGGGTGAGCTCATGCCACATTTCGGAGGCGGTGAGGTTGGTGGGCCGAGAGCAGATGGCCTCGCGATATCCCCGAGTCAGCACGTCCTCGGGCCGGACGAACCCAATGGCCACATTGAATTCGTCGAGGGTGGTAGTCCGATATTCCCCACCCATGAAATAGTTTACCATCTTGGTGGGTGGCAGGCCCGGGACCATGGAGGGACCCTCAGCGTAGGAGACGGAGGCTAAAAATTCCAGTACCGCTTGAGGGTACACGTGGGTAGGTGGAGGTTGCAGCAGGAAGCCCCACCCGATGCTGTCTATGTGGGCTCGGACATCGTCCTCCCACCCAAATTCGGTCAGGATGCCGAAGTCGAGCCTAAGCATCGGGTGCCAAGGATAAGTCCGGATGTTCTCGAGGCGGGCCTGATGCTGTGGCGACAACTGAGAGGGATCTTGGGGGGGGGGGGTGCCGAAGAACTACTGGCACCGACGGTGCCTCTTGTCTTTCTTGAGGCACTTCTGCTGAACATGTTGACCAGGAAGTGCTTGGGAGTGTAAGATCTGAGAATTGGAGTTTCTGGAGGCAAGGAGAGTTGTGAGGAACCCCCCAAGCGCGCCCCCTATTTATAGGGGCAAATTTCAGTTCGAGACCGCCGTTTGGGAAGGCGAGACGGCGGTCTCGATTTTTTGCAGGTCGAGACGGCGGTCCAGATCCTCGGGACGGCGGTCTCGACCTTGGGTTCAAACGAGACGGCGGTCTCGTTGATCGGGACGATGTTCTCGACTTTCCGGGGGGCCGAGACGACAGTATGGAAAGTCCAGACGACGGTCTCGAATTTCAGGGATTTTTTTTTTCGAAAGGAAATAGGACCTGGTTCAAAAACATTTTATGCATGCAATGTTTTTATGTTTGATGTCCTATAATGCCCACTTTAATTAGTTTTTCAGAAGGATTTAACCGACGTGTCTTGTAGCGCCGAGTGCCCCCTGATCTGCGTTTTCGTACTCGCTGTACCATGCCGGACTTCTTGTGACTGAAGAATACTTTTTTTTTTTCTTTTTTTCTTCTTCCTTTCTTTTTGTAGAGCACTCTTTGTCATGTAGTGTCCCTTTTACTTCACTTTAGGGGTTTTAATCCTCTTGTTGACTATATGCTTCCATATTCCCAAATTAATTATTAGAATATTGTTGTGAGGGTCAAGAGAAAACAAGCAAAGAGGTAAATTCAATGGCTTGTATTTTAGAGGTTTGATTTTTATTTAAAAAAGGTTTTGTAAGAATGGTTGGCTAAGGTTAGGCCTAGGTGTTTAAGCTTTTGTCTAAGCAAACGTCCTTCCCTCTTTTTGTATTTGCGCCTTTTGGTTTTATTTCCATTGCTTTTTCATGGCTAGCTGACCTCCCTAGATCGCCCTTTGGGTTTTCGAACTAGGATATTGTGTTTGGCCCTAACTTTTGTCTAGGTTCCTCCTTTTTGTAATTTGTTTTAGAGAATCCTAGCGGACCTTGTTTTGTAACCCTAATTTTTGCCTAGGGTACCCTTTATTTTTGTTCGGGTATCCTACCGGGTCGACCCTATCTTTTGCGTAGCCCCCTTAGTGGGTTTCCTACCGGGTAATTTGCCCTTTTCTTTGGCCTTTGGCTTCTATGGGCTTTTTTTTTTGGTGATTATTGTTTTTTGTGAAAGTGATGAAGATCTTAGTGAAATACTTTGGCAAAGATCTCATTGATTTGATGAAGTCAAAGATGAAGTCAAAAGTCAACTTTGCAGTGGTCAACAAGTCACTCAGATAAAAGAGTTAGAGGATTAGTGTGTCTAACAGAATGCTTAGGTAAACCCACTTTATCTTTTCTGCTGCATGGAGTTTCTTCACTTAAATGATTTTGCAAAATGCCTCTAAAATCGTTTTAAACAATTAAAAACAAAGCATTTTGATAAAAACTTTCTTAATAATGTTTTTAACTGATATAGTTTTGAAAGAACCGATTAAAATCACTTAGAATGTTCAAAGAAGTGTTTTTACAGTATTTTAATCGATACAAATTGCTTTTAATCGATTAAAACCATTTAGAACTCATTATGATCGATCAAAATACGAATATGACCGATCAGAATCAGATGTGATTGATCAGATTTGAATTATGAGCGATCAGAACTTTTTCAATCGATTAAAACACGTTTCAATCGATTAAAATCACTTAAAGGGTCAGGATGATCGATCAGAATGCAGTTATGACCGATCAGAGTTTGTTATGATCGATCAGAATTGAATTATGACCGATCAGATCTGTTTCAATCGATTAAAACGCGTTTCAACCGATTAAAACAACTTGGAAAAATTTTGTACTGAGTTTTAATCGATTAAAACTTCTTTTTATCAGTTAAAATAACTTGAAAAGTTTTATAAGAAAGTTTTGCAGTATATCAATCGATTAAAATACGAAACAATCGATTGAATCAAACTTAGAAAAGTTTTGTAAAATGTTTTAGCTGATATAAACGTTGTTGTATCAGTTAAAACAAATCTGTTAAAGAATCAAGAACGTATTAATGGATTGAAAGGACTTTTAACAGATTAAAACGGCTATTTCAACAGATTGAAACAAACTTTTAACAGATTAATAAATGCAGCAGTTTTTGAAAATATCATATAAAAACAGTTTGGCTTGAACTTTTAAAACAGAGATTGAATATCAGTTTTTACACATCCTTGGACAATCAATCAAGCAAACTTTAAACTCTTTTCAAGAAAGATTCGCAACAATTTTTTAGAAGTTCTTTTGAAAATCTTTCTTGAGGCAACTTGCATTCTTTGAAGAAGAAACTCTCTGCAGATTTGGATAAACTGGTTAGAGCTTTCTAGTTTCTTCTTTGTAAATTCTTTTTCATTCTTTTGTATTGTGTTGTGACTGGAATTTGGGCACAAGTTTCTCTGCAGCTGGAATTTGGTTGTAGAGGTTGTCAAGAACTGGAATTTGGTTCTTGGTGGTTAAGTGTTGGTGCCTGGAATTTGGGCACTGGTTTCTCTGCAGCTGGAATTTGGTTGTAGAGGTTATCAAGAACTGGAATTTGGTTCTTGGTGGAGAGGTTAAGTGAAGGAACTGGAATTTGGTTCTTGTGATAGATTAGGTGTAAGATTGTTGAATCTGTAAAACATTTAATCTAGTGGAACCCAGCTGGAATTTGGCTGGAGACTGGACGTAGCCCTGGTATTGGGTGAACCAGTATAAAATACCGGTGATATCTTCCTTAACCTTTCTCTCATTTAAATTCAGTTGCTGCGCTTATTTTGATTGTTTACTTTGCGATTCAAGAATAGATTAGTAAACTTAATTTTCGAATTAGATAATCTGTGATTTGCGAAAAACTTTCAAAGATCAATTCACCCCCCCTCTTGATCTAAAACTACTTTTCTAACATTTTGTTCACAATATTGACGAAGCGTGACTTTCTTTTATGGTGAGGTAAAGTCTTATTTTTTGTGCTTCTAATCAACTGGCCTGATTATAATGGCAATGGTAAATTTATTTGGATGCGCTTTTTATTCTTCTTTTCTTTTTTGGTTTACTTATACAAGGTTATCGTGAGGTCTAGTCAAGAAATAGCAAGAAGAGAAGCAGATAGTAAGAAATATTCTTTATTAATTAATAGGGGAATATGTGCCCTAAAATGCCCGGGGGTCGGGCTAGCCTCGGGGGATAATCTCTAACAATCATGGGGTTTACATCCCTTAAACGAAGAAAAAGATTTCCTAATGACTAGGGTGGCTCTTGACGCTTGCACCCCTCCACTTCGGAAAATTTGCTTGAGTGTGCGGAGGGGAGACTTCCCTTTTCCTCTTGCCGTTCGACCCTTAGTAGGGTCGTATCCTAGGCCATACTTGCGGGGATTATCTTTGAATTCTGGGGGTTCCCTCATGCCTTGGGAATCTGCCCCCAGTCCTTGGCCAGGATAGGAACCATGCTTCAACATCATGCGGGCTACCTTTGTGTTTCTGGGAAGTCGCTCTATGCTGGCAATTTCGAGCGCTTGAAAAGATGTTTCAAGGGCCTCTTCAGCCGCATCCACATAAGGTTGGGTGGACGGTCCACTGATCAGGATATCGTCTTCTGCTTGGACCGTGACCAATTTGTCATCCACTATGAACTTGACTTTCTGGTGGAGCGTTGAAGGTACTGCCTTAGCGTCATGAATCCAAGGCCTGCCGAGGAGACAACTATATGCTGGAGTAATATCCATGACGTGGAAATCGACGTTGAAGATAGGGGGCCCAACTTGAATTGGCAAGTTAACCTCTCCCACTACTTCTCGTTTGGATCCGTCGAAGGCTCGAACGATAGTGCTGCTTGGGCGCAGACGGGTTCCTTGGATAGTCAACTTGTCTAGTGTGCACTTGGGCATCACGTTCAAGGATGACCCGTTATCCACAAGAACTTTGACGATGAGGTACTCCTTGCACTTGACTGAGATGTGCAAGGGCTTGTTATGTTTTGACCCCTCGAGGGGGAGTTCTTCCTCTGTGAAGGTGAGGTGATCGCTTGCCATAATGTGACCGACGATCCTCTCAACCTTTTCTTGGGATATAGTATGAGGTACATGCACTTCGTTCAAGACCTTCAGTAGGGCATTTCTGTGCGGTTCTGAGCTCACTATCAGAGATAACAACGTTATCTTTGCAGGTGTGCGATTGAGCTGGTCTATGATGGAATACTCGCTTTGCCTTATGAACTGGAGTAATTCCTCTGTCTCCTCCTTAGATTCTTTATTTTATTTCTCTTCGGTATTTTTATTTTTTCCTTTGTTGGTGGGGACATCTTCTTGTGAGTCCCTGGGGGAGTAGATTCTTCCACTTCTAGTTGTGCCCCCAATGCCGACGATATTTGTGATTTCTTCCTTTATTGGTGAAGATTCCTCATATCTCCAATGTACAACTTTATTTGATTCGTAGGGGAAAGGACGTGGCATAAATAGTCGCACTGACGTCCTTGCCCCTTCTTCTTTATTCTTGAGGACCAACGGCCGAGACTTATTATCCTCTTGCGGCGAGTCGACCGTTGGGGTAAGCTTTATTAGGAGTGACTTTCTCTCCATTCTTCTAATTTGGAAGACGTGTCAGTTAATCCTTCCTTTTTATTATCTTATTTATTAAGAATGAAGGAGGGGAAATCAAATATGCAAATGAATGTTTATGCA
Organism: Sphenostylis stenocarpa; assembly: GCA_963425845.1. NCBI lineage: Eukaryota > Viridiplantae > Streptophyta > Magnoliopsida > Fabales > Fabaceae > Sphenostylis > Sphenostylis stenocarpa. The sequence continues at coordinate 23,547,901 of OY731404.1, read as the reverse complement.
TGCAAGTAGACAATTGTTTGAACAAAGGAAAAGATTTCATTCATTCGTTAGAAGGTGTACATTCTCCTATTCCATACTACGAAGCAACTTTTGGCAAAAACGGAAAAGCCTAAAGAAACCCACAGGTGGGTCTTGATCTCTATGCAATTCTCTCTCGGCTTCCCGGACGTGGCGAGCGAGCGCTTCGCTTTGATTTTGGACCGCCTGGCTCAGATCTTCACTATACTTTTGAGCCTCTTTGATCTTCGCCTCTTGATGAACGACCAAGGCTTGTAGTTCATCGAGCCTGGCAACGGCTCGATCTTTCTCTTGTAGTACTTGGCTGTACTGAGCTAGCCCGTCTCTTTCTTTGCAGCGTAGCTCAGCGAGACTTCTGTTGAGTCTCCGGTTGGCCTCTCGCTCTTGGCGTATTTCTAACCGAGTCTTGGTGAGCTCTTGCAACAACTCCTTGATCGTTTGAGCCTGTTCTGCTGATTCGGCCTCAAGGCGTGCTGATTTGGCGGTTATCTCTTGAAGTTGGCTATCCGAACTGGTTCTGGCAGTTTTGGATGCTCGGATAGCTTGCTCATTAGAGTCAGCACACTGATCCTTGAGGCGCTCTATTTCATGATCCTTTTTCTTGCCTTGCCTTTGCAGACCGTCAATTGTGAGGATAGATTCTTGGTCTCTTTCTTCAAGGGCCCTTATCTGGGCTCCCATGATTTCTATCCTCTGGGTCAAAGCATCGACTTGAGCCTCGCAGCTCTTCATTATTGGCGATTGTAATGGGTGTGGTGGATGGTTGAGCCATCCCTCTTCTTTTTCTCCACGCCTCGTAGTCACCGGTGACAGCTCACTCGAGCTTTTCCTAGCTCTCTATCTCCCATGTAGACTGGTCTCTCCCATGCTTTTCTCACAGCTAGTGAGTTGGCGATTGTGCATGGGTCTCCAAAGAAACACAGTCCTCCGAGTTCCCCTCGAGAAATGGTAGTTTGAGTCCTCATGAGCTGTCTCATAGCTACTCTAGGTGAATAGGCTATGCAACCCCTGAGTCCTATCAAGGGTACGTTCGGGTAGTCTCCACATCTGATGAGAACTGGGCCAGGTCGGAACCAAGGGCAGACCCAGGATAAACTGTTGGCGTCCTTTCGTTCCAACTCGTCCCTCCACTCTGAAGTTAAGCGTCGTTGGAGAGGGATTTTGGAGAAGCTCCTTAAAGGATCGGGGAACATCCCCATGTGTCTGGAGGCGTAAAGGTGAGTGACGCTCCACACAAACAGTAATGAAGAGCAGCAGCGAAGTGTTTTTCCTTGTTTCTGGTGGCAGAATTCCACAGAGAGCAAGGTGTCGGCAAGAATTGCAGGCAGGGGACTCTTTGAGTTCACGTCCCAGGAGAAGAAGGCGTCCATGACGGCTTGATCTACTGTGTCGAGGTGGAAGGGGAACAAGATCGTTTCGAAAATTATTAATGCCAGGGTTTTGTTGAAGGCGACCCACTCTGCCCTTTCAGCCAAGTAGGAGTGGTGGTCTTCTAACATCGAGACTTTCCAACCCTGGATGTTCCCTTTTCCTATCAGGGTACTCTGCCGGAAAGGTAGTTGAATGAGGGCAGCGACTGGTGCTGCAGGAGTATATGTCTCGTGGCGGATATGGACCCCGGCTAATTTGGGCCATTTTAACATAATCTCATACTCCTCCAAGGTAGGCACCATGTCGAACTGCGAAAATTCGAAGCATCGCAGACTGGAGTTCTAGAAATGAATTAATACCCTGAGGAAAACTTGATCGACATAGATCTTCAGTAGGTCTAAAATCCGTCCATAGGAGTTTTCAAAGTCGGCGCGGACCTCTGGTGGCATTGCCGCGCTAAGCCGTTCCAACTTCTCAGTATGGTATCGGGGAATATCCACCTTCTTCAATTGTCTACTAGTCCCCTCCATTTTCTAAAACCAGAATGCATGTTTGATGAAAATGATGTTTATTGAATGAATGTGAGTGTTTATTTTCCTATTTATCATGTTTTTTCTACATGATGTATGGTAATTGCGTATTTTTTGAAGAATAAACTATCTATATGAATGTTTTATGAGTGTAATTTTTTTGGACCAGGTCTTATTTATTGTTTTGGAATCGGGTTTTTATTTTGATTTTTATTGCTTTTTATTTTATAGCCTTTTATCTCTTCTGTCGGAACTGCGTGGCTACTTAGCTTACAAAGAACCTTAAACCAGGCTAGCTAAAAGGCAGACTGTCTGAGATAAAATGTGGCTTTATGCGAAAGAATATTTAGCGTCCCTTATCTCTTCTGTCGGAACTGCGTGGCTACTTAGCTTACAAAGAACCTGAAACCAGGCTAGCTAAAAGGCAGACTGTCCGAGATAAGGGTGTTTATTTGAAAAAAAATATTTTTTGTGATTTTTCTTTGTTGTTTGTTTATGCTATGCAACAGACAAATGCAACAAACATATGCGCACACAATTCGATCATCCACAAACCAGCGAGAAGTCATTTTAATCACGAGGTAGGGTTTTCTTGCAGAAAAATGCATTGGCGAGGGTAGGCTCTAACTGTTCTCACCAGGCTAAGACCCCCAAGGTGCCCCCATTATAGGGTCCCCACTCTCCAGCCTTCCGACCATGCTTAGCACTAAGGCCATAGTCAGTCTTGTTGCCAAAAGAGGAAGGTTATCACCTTGAGTGGTGGTTTCCGATCACACCGGTGGGCACAAGGCCATCACTACAGCGAACCGTACCTGCCACCCACTCCCTATGGATTTCTCACTTGCCCCCCGGTATAGAGGGAACTGTAGTGTGCAAGGGTTTGTGTACAATTTGTATTTCAAACAATTGCGTAAGTATAAACAAGCAACAGTTATTAAAGCTAAACAGTAAAACATGTTATAATACAAGGTAAGGGTAAAAGCGTTATTTTCTTGGTTTATTTATTTTTAAGCCGACCCATCACTAAATGGGATCAACTCTCTAGGCTTCCCCAGTGGAGTCGCCATCTGTCGCCGCCGTAAAAAACGAGGGCGGTCGGAGCGATGCGATGGTTTCGACTCTCTTGATTTTCACGTTTTTTGTTGGTGGTTACAACGCCTTTAGGTTGTCTGATAACCGGGCTGAACCTAGGGGCGAGGTTTTCGAAAGGGCGTTCTTGGGTTGTCCGATAACCGGGCTAACCCAAGAACTAGTTTTAAAGGGTCCTGTGGAGTCGCCACCGATGTTTTTACCGGAAACATCGGAAAAGGAGTTTAAAAAGGCGTTGGTTTTCGAAAAACCAACTTTGGTCGTTAGAACCAGAGTTGGGTAAGGGAGTTAGTTACGTGTAAAGGAGGTGTTAGTTCCTTTACGACGCCCCTTTCGGGTTTCCTATGACAGGCCAGTTGTTTAAAACTATCTAAACCGACAAAAATTAGGATTTTACCCTTTTATTCTGTGGAATTTAAAATTATGACTACATAGCCCTAATATCTATTGCATAATTTAGGTGAAGCGATAAAAGGAAAAGAAAGGGAGAAAACCTTCGAAGCAAGCTTTTTCTATTAATTCTTTAAAAAATAGGGTGCTTTGCGGCAACCCTTCACTCTACACGGCATCGGAAACTTCTCGAAACGTCGAAAAACACTCACAGAAACACTCAGAAGCTCCAGAAATGCGTCGGAGGGATTCTAGAGAGAAGATCTAGTGATTTTCTAGAGAGAGAGAGTGAAAAGTTGTGTGAAATGAGGGAATGGAGCCCCCTATTTATAGGGATTCGCGCCTGTCAGGTCGAGAACGGCGTTCCCGTCTGACAAGGTCGAGACTGCTGTCTCGCCAGTCGGGACCGCCGTCTCGCCTTGCAGAAATGGCGAGACTGTCGTCTCGTCAAATGAGACCGCCGTCTCGCCCTTCGTAGGTGGCGAGACCGCCGTCTCGCCATTCGCAGGTGGCGAGACTGCCGTCTCGCCAAACGAGACGGCGGTCTCGCCACTTGCATGAGGCGAGATGGCGGTCTCGATTTCGAGACGGCGGTCTCGTCCCAAAAAGGCGAGAATCCTTATTTTTTGTGCAAAAAATCCCTCCTATCCTAGTATAGGGCCTAATAGTCTCTCCTAGTGGCTTTTTAGGCTTCGTCCATCTTCGAATAGAAGGTCTTCTGCTCTTATTATGACGGCGGCG
>OY731404.1:23411204-23543662 GCA_963425845.1 Sphenostylis stenocarpa | reverse complement strand
TGCAACCTTCATCTTAGGTTGGTAGGGAGAGGACTTATGATGTTGAATTTCGATGTCTTGGCATGTCATGGTAAGACCATGCACATATGCCCGTCCAGCATACTTCTCTTGGCAATTGTCACCAATCCTTCCTAGGACATTATTGTCAAGCATTTGGGTATTTTCCTTCTTGTCGCTTCCTGTGCCTGCAAATCGATGGCCTTGGTTTCTTCCTTAATGAGCCATATAGATTGACCTTCTCTTTTTTAACGTACCTTTGTATGTCTTCAGGAGACGCGCCCCCCTTCTCACCGGCCCTCGAATATGCCTTTGGCTTTCGATCTCCCAAAGAGTGCATACCATCACGGACTCCATGATTATTTTTATTTACTGAGTTCCTGTTTAAAGGGTAGCTAGATTTTATTGTCAATCGTTTTAAGGTCGAAAAGAATGAAAAATAATACATGAATGCTTATGAGAGACGCTTATGCAGAAATGCCTCATTTTATTGATAAAAAAGAAATGTTTACAAAGCCCTTTGGTAGTCAAGGATTTCGCAACCACAGCGGGGCGGCGAGAGATATGCAGGAAACTTGAGAAACACAAGGTGTACCTCGGTTACCTCCTTTACATCAAAGTTATGTCCCTCTAATGCCCTTAATCTCTCCTCTAAGGCAAAAATCCGTTGCTCGGAGACCGTATTGTGGAAGCATTGCCGATACATTAGCTCCGTCAACTGCGTTATTTGTTCCTTTATGACGTTAAGCTCAGCAGTGAGCATACGGTTCTGCTCCTCTAATTGTTCCATCTTCTTGGCTTTTTGAGCGCGAGTGAGAACAGGTAGAAAACCAGCCACTTTCTAAATGATTTAAATATTTTTTTTATTATTATGAATGATCGGTGTGAAATAGATATGCCTTAGACAATAACTTTGGTATCTTCTCAAAAGCCTATGTTTTAAGGGTACCATACCCACCTTAGTGTGCTAACTTCCCTTTTTTTTTAAAGGTTGTCAACATACCTTAGCGCACTTATCTCTTCTAGGAAGGTGATAAACGCACTTGGGTCTCTTTCGCTATTGTCTAAGGATATCTAATAAATCCTAGAATGAGTGTGTTTATGCATGCACTACAAAAATATTTTTTTATGACAGCAGATATTGAAAGTGGAATAACTTTTGACTGGGTTGTCCGATTTGGACGCTTATACCACTCAGGGTAGGGTGGATCAATCTTCCTCGGAGGGATGCATGCTAGGAGCTGGGTCTCTAACAGCTTCGATAGCAAACTCCCATAGGAGGTTGGAATGGGGTGAACTCCTTTCTTTGCTTTCGTGGCTGCCTAGCTCGTTGCACAGAGGTAGAAGGAGTAGTAAGATTGATGGTAGTCATGCTTCTCTCCTCCTTCTTGCTAAGGAACTTCTTGAATAATGCATTGGGAACTGGAGGTTGAGTGATCCTTCAGCTCTTCAGTCCTTGCTCCACCCTTTCGTCTACGTGGTCGATGTGGATGCCTTTATGGTGGACATGTTGATGCCACATTAGTTCCATTAATCGCATCATCTGCTCCTTCATGGAATTAAGCTCAATGATGAGCTTGCAGTTCTGTTCTTCTATGTGCTCCATTGACTGAGCCATTTGCTCCTTTATGGTGTTAAGCACAATGGTGAGTTTGCGATTTTGCTCTTCTAGCTGCTCCATCCTCTCGACTTTCCGTGCGCAAGTGATGATAGGAAGAAGACCAGCCACTTTCTAGAATGCACATGAATTAGGGTTTTTATTAAAAATGAATGATTGGTGTGAAATAGATATGCCTTAAGACCATGGCTTTGGTATCATCCTTAAAGCTTACGCTTTGCGGAGTGCCATACCCAATTCGGTAGAATGGTTCTATTAGAATCGCGCAGCGGAATGTTTTCGTATCCGGACAAAAACCAAGAGGGGGGTGGGGGGAATTGGTTTCTTAACAAAAATTAGGTTTTAAAACCTTTCCCCAAATTTTACCGATTAAAATGTTGTGTAAATGTAAATAGAGTAAGGATAGAGTCTTACACAGAAGATTTATACTGGTTCGAATCAAAAGACCCTACGTCCAGTTGCTAATCACTCAAACAGAGGATTAATGTTGTCACTATAATCAAATTTTTACAAACAGATAACAATTGAAAAGATAAGGTAACGAAAACACCTCTCTTGAGTCACACAAGAGATGAAGAACAACTTTCCTTAGAGACGGCACAACACACAATCCACCAAGAAAACCCACTTAGTGATTCTTATCGTTTCTAGCCCACACTAGGTTCCAAAAGCCCCTTTTTCCTCCAATAAATAGTTATCTGGCAATCACAGCTCTTAACTTTTGTTTCAAAAAGGTTGTTCACTTTTTAGAGAGCCTTAGAGAACCTTAAGTAGACAGATTAGGGTTTGGGAATTGGGGATTTTAGAAACCTGGTGAATTGGGACTAGGGTTTTCAAAGCTTGGTCCAATTTTGAAGTTTAAAATGCATATCTGACTGAAATAATCGATTATCTTGAGTGTTAATCGATTATTATAGAGCCAAAATAAACAAGAACCCATAACCACGCCAGTTAATCGATTATTTAGGTTGTTAATCGATTAACAACCATGTTAATCGATTATTTCAGTTGCTAATCGATTATTCTAGAGAGCTGATACAGAAAATGGTTTTTCTCTCTGTAATAATTGATTATTTAGCCTTTAAATCGATTAAACCAGTGTGTTTTTTATAAAAATGAGTTTTTGAAGCTTCTAAAGAGTAGACTATGTGCTGGCTATCTTAGATTCTAATATTACAGACTCAAAATCATCAAAACAGAGTTATTACACAAGAATACAAGTCTTCAACTCTCTAAGTCCATTGTTCTTGAATGATCATCAAAATCAACAAGCTTCATGTCCATGTAAGTTCAACATTCATGTCCTTGTATGTTTCAACAGGTTCCTTCCCCATAAAGGTCACCATATACCTTAACACACTTGTCTCTTCCTTATGGAAGATTACAAGCTCACTTGGGCCTCTTTCTCCTTTGTCTTAGGGATATCTAATGCCCCCTAGAATGAATATGCTTATGCATGCACTAAAAAGGCGACAGATGTTCAAAGTGGCATAACATTTGACTTAGATGTCCTATTTGGACGCACAATATACCAAAACGAAGAGAAAAAGGTGAAGAATAGGCCACAACTTTCCAAAGGGGATTTGGCCCAGCAATTTTCCCAAAAAAACGCTTCTAAGACCAATTTTTTAGGGATTTATTAAAATGATGCGTATGCATACTTTCCTTATGCATTTATTTTCTCTCTTGGTTTTTCCACGTAAGACATGATGCGATATGAATGATACGACTTTGTCAAAATTATTTTTATAAATGTTTTGATTACGTTATTATTATTTTTTATTTTATTTCATTTTATTTTTTGTTTTATAGCCTTTTATCTCTTCTGTCGGATTGCGTGCCCTTACAAAGAACCTGAAACCAGGCTAGCTAAAAGGCAGACTGTCCGAGATAAAAATGGTTATTGCGAAAGAAAGGTTTTAGCATCCCTTATCTCTTCTGTCGGACTGCGTGGCTACTTAGCTTACAAAGAACCTGAAACCAGGCTAGCTAAAAGGCAGACTGTCCGAGATAAGGGTGTTTATTGTGAAAAGATTTTTGAGATTTTTGTTTTATATATTTTTTTTTGTATGATTATGTTATGCAACAATCAAATGCAACAAACAAGTGCACAAACAATTCACTCATCCACGAACAGAGGGACGTTTTATTACGAGGTAGGGGTTTCCTGCAGAAAAGTGCATCGACAAAGGTAGGTTCTATTTGTTCTCACCAAGACCAGGCCCTCAAGGTGCCCCCATTATAGGGACCCTTCAATCTCCCAGTCTTCAAACCATGCACGGATGTCCGTGTCGATATTCTTAGACCAGAAGAAGAAGGTTTTCACCTTGAGTGGTGGTTTCCGACAACGACCTGCTGACACTATGGCCATTACCATGGTCAGTCTTACCTGCCACCCACTCCCTATGTGTATTCTCTCTTGCCCCCGGGTATAGAGGGACTATAGTTTGCAAGGGTTTGTGTACAATTTATTTCAGACAATTGCAGAAATAAGCATACAACAATTATTAAAGCCAAACAGTAAAACATGTTATAAAGCAAGAAAGGGTAAAAGCGTAATTTCTAGTTTTTATTTCTTAAGCTAGTCCATCACTAAATGGGATCAACTCTCTAGCTTCCCCAGTGGAGTCGCCATTTGTCGCCGCCGTCAGAAGAGGTGGTCGGAGTGACGTGATGGTTTTGATATGACTCGCATTTTTTGAAAGAAGTGGTTCAACGCCTTTAAGCTGTCCGATAACCGGGTTGGACCTAAAGGCGAGGTTTTCAAAAAGGTTGGAGGAGTCGCCATCAGTGTTTTAACCTTAAACACTGAAAAAGGAAAAGAAAAAGAAGAAGGAAGTGGTTTTAGAAAAAACCAACTTCGGTCATTACAACCAAAAACGGGTAAGGGAATTAGTTACATGTAGGGAAGGTGTTAACACCCCACAACGCCCCTTTCGGGTTACCTATGATGGACTAACTTAGAAAATAAACACTTAAAGAAATTATGATTTTACCCTTATTATTCTATCTACTTGCAGAATTTAAATATCTACATGGTCTTATTTTCTAAAGCACACAAAGAAAGCGATAAAGAAAGCAGTAAAAGAGACAGAGAATAGAGAAGGAACCTATGAAGCAAGATTTTATATTAACTCTTCAAAAACTTGAGGATGATTTTTGGCAGTCCTCGCACTCTACAAGCATGCTCCTCCTGCAAAATAAAGAAAAGTAACTCTTCCAAGGGCCGGACGTCTCAAAAGGAGACTTCCTTAACCGATTTCAACCTTAACAAAAATCAGAAAGCTCACTCGAACCCTGGAATAATGCTCGGAGTCACTCTAAAGTGCCAAAAGGCTTCCTAGAGAGTGGTAGGAGTGAAAAGGTGTGAAAATTCGGAGAATGGGAGCTCCTATTTATAGGGAATTGGGCCAGGAAAAGGTGGACGACCATCTGGACTTAGTGGACGGCCGTCCATAGCCAAAAAGTGGCCATGGATGGCCATCTGCTGTCTCCGGCAGATTTCCCGAATTGTGAATATGCTCTAGGTATGTGATTAATTTGGAATTTCGGGTTTCCCATTCACCCTTGAGTTGATAGATGACAAGGGATGAATCGCCGAAAACTCTGAGTTTGGTCACCCCATGGTCTAGAGCTGCTTGGATTCCCAAAGCACAGGCTTCGTATTCGGCCATATTATTTGTACAGTCAAAGTTTAACCTAGCCGTTACCAAGATATATTTCTTTTCAGGGGATATCAAAATGGCTTTGATCCCATGTCCAAGCATGTTTGAGGCTCCATCGAAAAACATAGTCCATGCATCTTCTTTGGTCTCTTTGTGTTCAATGTGCATGATATGTTCATCGGAAAAGTCGTCTTGTAGGGATTGGTACTCGTTTGTCGATCCATGTGCTAGATAGTCCGCTAGGGAACTACCTTTAATAGCTTTTTGGGTGACATGAATGATATCGAATTTTGAGAGGAGCACTTACCACCTAGCTATTCTTCCGGTCAAGATGGGCTTTTCGAAGAGGTACTTGATTGGGTCCATTTTGGAGACCAACCATGTCGTATGTCGAGCCATGTATTCTCGGAGACGTTGAATTGCCCACACCAATGCATAACATGTTTTTTCGAATGGTGTATAGCGGGTCTCATAGTCTAGGAACTTTTTACTGAGATAATATATGGCTCGCTCTTTTTTCCCTGTTTCATCTTGCTGACCAAGCACACATCCCATGGATTCTTCGAGTATTGACAAATATAAGATAAGAGGTTTTCCTTCAATGGGTGGCACCAATACTGGTGGATTGGTCAAGCACATCTTGATCTTATCGAACGCTTGTTGACATTCTTCATTCCACACCGTTGGCTGGCTTTTACGCAACAACTTAAAGATGGGTGTACATTTGTCTGTCAATTGTGCGATGAAACTGGCAATATAGTTGATTCGGCCCAAAACTCGTCTGACCTCCTTTTCTGTGCTTGGTGGGGCTTTTCCAAGATTGCCTTTGTTTTGTTAGGGTCTACCTCGATTCCCTTTTGGCTGACGATGAACCCTAGGAGTTTGCCTGACCATACTCCGAAAGTACATTTTACTGGATTCAGTTTAAGCTGATACTTTCGAAGTCGATCAAACAACTTCTTAAGATATTGAATATGGTCCACCTCGTTTCTGGACTTGGCAATCATGTCATCCACATATACTTCTATTTCTTTGTGGATCATGTCATGGAATAATGTGACCATAACCCTCTGATAGGTAGTCCCTGCATTTTTGAGCCCAAAAGGCATTACCCTATAGCAAAAGGTACCCCACGGTGTGATGAAGGAGGTTTTTTCCCTATCTTTGACGGCCAACTTGATTTGATTATACCCCACATACCCGTCCATGAAGGAATAAAGTGTGTTTGTAGCGGTGTGATCCACTAATGTGTCAATGTGTGGTAGGGGGAAGTCGTCCTTTTGGACTCGCTCGATTTAGGTCCATATAGTCCACACATACTCTGATTTTACCACTTTTCTTGATGACAGACACTATTCTTGCTAGCCATTAAGGGTATTTGGATACGATAAGGAAGTTGGCATCTAGTTGTCTTTGCACTTCCTCCTTGATCATTAAGGACCAATCTGGCTTGATTCTCCTGAGCTTTTGTTTCACGGGCTGAAATCCCTCTTTTAATGGCAACCGATGTTCCACTATGATTGTATCTAGCCTGGGCATGTCATGATAAGACCAAGCAAAACGTCCACGTATTCCTTCAAAAGTTGTATCAATCCCTCCCTGATGTCACTATCAATCTGGGTCCCGATATTTATCTCTTTCTTATCATCTCCTTGTCCCAGATTGATGGTTTCTGTTTCCTCTTGATGCGACTATATGATGCAAGTTTCTTTCTCTAGAATTCTTCGCATGTCCGAGGAAATGGTCCCTTGCTCAATGTCAGACTCGACCCATTCGCCTTCAGCTTCCGAGTCCCACAGAGATTCATCAATCACATACATGATTGTGTTTTAGGTTCTGTTTTAGTCATAGATTTTTATCATTCAATTATTTTTGGAAGAATAATAAATAGAAGAGGGAAAAAATGAGAATGATATGACGAAAAATACCTCATGTATTAAAAAAAGTGTATATACATGCCCTTTTGTAGACCCCAAATCTTGTCCGGCCTCAAAATAAGAGCAGAAGACCTCCTATTTGAAAATGGATGAAGCCTAAGAAGCCACTAGGAGAGACTATTAGGCCCCATAATAGGATAGGAAGGATTTTCTGCATTAAAATAAGGATTTTCACCTTCAGAGGTCGAGACCGCCGTCTCGCTTTTCGAGACCGCCGTCTCGCCATCGCTGCAAGTCGAGACCACCGTCTCGTTTGGTGAGACGGTCGTCTTGCCACTTGCGAATGGCGAGACCCCCCTCCCATTTGGCGAGAAGACCTTCTCATTTTTGGAAAAGTCGATACCGTCGTCTCGCCAAACGAGACGGCGGTCTCGCCACTTTTACAAGTCGAGACCGCTGTCCCAAATGGCGAGACGGCCGTCTTGACCTTGTCAGACGAGACAGTCATCTCGACCTAACAGGCGCGAATCCCTATAAATAGTGAGCGCTCCCCCCTCATTTCACACAGTTCTTCCACTTTCCCTTCTACAACCTCTTCAAATTCTCTTCCTAGAGCCCCTCCGAAGAATTTCCGGAGTTTCTGAGAGTTTTTAAGAGTTTTTATAGCATTTCGAGAGAGCTTTCGGCGTTGTAAAGAGTGAAGGGCTGCCAAAATGCACCCTATATTCCAAGAGTATTAATCAAAAGCTTGCCTCGGAGGTTTCTTTACTCTCTCCCTCTCTTTTGCTGTCTTTATTTTTATGATTAAATTGCATAATAGACATTAGGGCCATGTAGTCATTATTTTAATTTCGTAAATAAAAGGGTAAAAGCGTCTTTTCAAAAGTTTATTTATAAAATAGCTGGCCTATCATAGGGAACCCGAAAGGGGCGTCGTAAGGGAACTAACACTTCCCTTACACGTAACTAACTCCCTTACCTAACTCTGGTTTTAACGACCAAAGTTGGTTTTCGAAAACCAACGCCTTTTTACCCCTTTTTCGATGTTTCCGGTAAAAACATTGGTGGCGACTCCATAAGAACCCCTTCAAATTAGTTCTTGGGTTATCCCGGTTATCGGACAATCCAAGAACACCTTTTCGAAAACCTCGCCCCTAGGTTCAGCCCGGTTATCGGACAACCTAAAGGCGTTGTAACATCACCCATAAAAACGCGAAAATTGGAAAAGTCGTAACCATTCCATCGCTCCGACTGCCTCTTTTTGACGGCGATGATAGATGGCGACTCCACTGGGGAAGCCTAGAGAGTTGATCCCATTGAGTGATGGGCCAGCTTAATAAATAAACTAAGAAATTACGCTTTTACCCTACCTTGTATTATAACATGTTTTAAATGCTTGGCCTTAATAACTGTTGTTTGTTTATATATACGCAATTGTTTGAAATACAAACTATACACAAACATTTGCACACAATAGTTCCTTCTATACCCGGGGGCAAGTGAGAAATTCATAGGGAGTGGGTGGCAGGTATAATTCGTTGTAGTGATGGCCTTGAGCCCACCAGTGTGATCGGAAACCACCACTCAAGGTGATAACCTTCCTCTTTTGGCACAAAAACTGACTATGGCCTTAGTGCTAAGCATGGTCGGAAGGCTGGAGAGTGGGGACCCTATAATGGGGGCACCTTAGGGGCCTTACCTTGGTGAGAACAGTTAGAACCTACCTTCGCCAATGCACTTTTCAGCAGGAAAACCCTAGCTCGTGATTAAAACGACTTCTCGCCTGTTCGCAGATGATTGAATTGTGTGCTCATTTTTTTGTTGCATTTGTTTGTTACATAGCATAACCAAACAATAGAAAAATCACAAAAAACATTTTTTTCGCAATAAACGCCCTTATCTCGGACAGTCTGCCTTTTTGCTAGCCTATTTTCAGGTTCTTTGTAAGCTAAGTAGCCACGCAGTCCGACAAAAGAGATAAGGGATGCTAAAAATTATTCTTTCGCAAAAAGCCATTTTTATCTCGGACAATCTACCTTTTAGCTAGCCTGGTTTCAGGTTCTTTGCAAGCTAAGTAGCCACGCAGTCCGACAGAAGAGATAAAAGGCTCTAAAATAAAATCAAATAAAACTCAAAACAAATAAAAATGAATGGGACCTTGTTCATAAACATTACACTCATAAATCATTCATATAGGTAGTTTACTTTTCCAAAATATATATATATATATATATATATATATATATATACACAAATATCATACATCATGTAGAAATAAAACATGATAAATAGGAAAATAAACACTCACATTCATACCTACAATAAGCATCATATTCATAAAACATGCATTTTGGTTTTAGAAAATGGAGGGGACTGGTAGACAGGTGAAGAAAGTGGACATTCCCCGATACCATACTGAGAAGTTGGAACGAATTTGCGCGATAATGCCACCAGAGGTCCGCTCCGACTTTGAAAAATCCTATGGACGGATCCTCGACCTGCTAAAGATTTGTGTCGATCCAATTTTTATCAGGGTTCTAGTTCATTTCTGAAACTCCAGTCTGCGCTGCTTCGAATTTCCGCAGTTCGACATGGTGCCCACTTTGGAGGAGTACGAGATCATGCTAAAATGGCGCAAATCAGCTGGGGTCCATATTCGCCACGGGGCGTACACTCCTGCAGCACAAATTGCTGCCATCATCCGATTGCCATTCTGGTAGACTACCCTGATAGAAAAAGGGAACATCCAGGGTTGGAAAGTCTCACTGTTAGAAGACCATCTGTCCACTCTGGTTGAAAGGGAAGAATGTGGGGATTATTCGAACGTACCATTGATAGGACTCAGGGGTTGCATAGCCTATTCACCTAGAGTAGCTATGAGACAACTCATGAGGACTCAAACTACAATATCCGGAGGGGAGCTCGGAGGACTGTGTTTCTTCGGAGACCCATGCACAATTGCTAACTCACTAGCCGTGAGAAGAGCATGGGAGAAACCAGTCTTTATGGGAGATAGAGAGCTAGGAAAAGCTCGAGTAGCCGCCTCCAGTGACTATGAGGTGTGGAGAAGAAGAAGAGGGATGTCTCAACCATCCACCTCACTCGTTACATGTGCCAATAGTGAAGAGCTGCAAACTCAAGTCGACGCCATGACCCAGAGGATAGAAATCATGGGAGCCCAGATGAGGGCCCTTGAAGAAAGAGAGCAAGAATCTATCCTCACCATAGATGGTCTACAAAGGAAATGCAAAAGAAAAAGGATCATGAAATAGAGTGCCTCAAGGATCAGTGTGCTGACTCTAATGAACAAGCTATCCGAGCATCCAAAGCTACTAGAACCAGCTCGGATAGCCAACTCCAAGAAATAACCGCCAAATCAGCACGCCTTGAGGCCGAATCAGCAAAACAGGCTCAGACGATCAAGGACTTGTTGTAAGACCTCACAAGGACTCGGTCAGAGATACGCCAAGAGCGAGAGGCCAATTGGAGACTCAACAAAAGTCTCATTGAGCTACGCTGTAAAGAAAGAGACGGGCTAGCTCAGTATGGCCAAGTACTACAAGAAAAGGACCAAGCCCTTGCAAAACTCGATGAACTGCAAGCCTTGGCCATCCATCAAGAGGCGAAGATCAAAGAGGCTCAAAAGTACAATGAAAATATGAGTCAGGAGGTCCAGAAGCAAAGTGAAGCACTCGCTCGTCACGTCCGGGAAGCCGAAAGGGAATTACATAGAGATCAAGACCCTCCTATGGGTTTCTTTATGCTTTTCTGTTTCTGTCAAAAGTTGCTTCGTAGTATGGAATAGGGGAATGTACACCTTCTACGGATAAATAAAATTTTCTTTATTCAACAACTGTCTACTTGCATGCATATCATTCATTTGCATATTTAATTTCCCCTCCTTCACTCTTAATAAACAAGATAATAAAAAGGAAGGATTAACTGACACGTCTTCCAAATCAGAAGATTGGAGAGAAAGCAACTTTTTATCAAGCTTTCCCCAACGGTTGACTAGCCACAAGAGGACAATAAACCTCGACCGTTGGTCCTCAAAGCCAATAAGGAAGAGGGGGCAAGGACACCCGTATGACTATTCATGCCACGTCCTTTCCCCTACGAATCAAATAAAGTTGTACCGTAGAGATATGGAGAATCTTCACCAATAAAGGAGGATATCTCCAATATAGTCGGCATTGGGGGCATGACTAGAAGTGGAAGAGTCTACTCCCCCAAGGACTTACAAGAAGATGCCCCCAAAAATAAAGGAAAAAATATAAAGACCGAAGAAAAAGAAAATAAAGAATCCAAGGAAGAGACAGAGGAATTACTCTAGTTTATAAGGCAAAGCGAGTATTCCATTATTGACCAGCTCAATCATACACCTGCAAAGATAACCCTATTATCTCTAATGATGAGCTCGGAACTGCACAGAAATGCCCTGATGAAGGTCTTGAGCGAAGCGCATGTACCTCACACCATATCCCAAGAAAAGGTTGAGAGGATCGTAGGTCACATCACGACAAGCGATCACCTCACCTTCACAGAGGAAGAACTCCCCCTCGAGGGGTCTAACCATAACAAGCCCTTGCACATCTCCATAAAATGCAAGGAGTACCTCATCGCCAAAGTTCTTGTGGATAACGGGTCATCCTTGAACGTGATGCCCAAGTGCACACTCGACAAGTTGACTATCCAAAGAACCCGTCTGCGCCCAAGCAGCACTATCGTTCGAGCCTTCGACGAATCAAAACGAGAAGTAGTGGGAGAAGTTAATTTGCCAATCCAAGTTGGACCCACCATCTTCAACGTTGATTTCCATGTAATAGATATTACTCCGACATATAGGTGTTTCCTTGGCAGGCCTTGGATTCACGACACTAAGGTAGTACCTTCAACGCTCCACCAGAAAGTCAAGTTTATAGTGGATGACAAACTGGTCACGGTCCAAGCAGAAGACGATATCCTGATCAGTGGACCGTCCACCCAACCTTATTTGGATGCAGCTGAAGAGGCCCTTGAAACATCTTTTCAAGCGCTCGAAATCGCCAGTGTAGAGAGACTTCCCAAAAACACGAAGGTAGCCCGCATTATGATGAAGCATGGTTACCATCCTGGGCAAGGATTGGGGGCAGATTCCCCAGGCATGAGGGAACCCCCAGAATTCAAAGATAATCCTTACAAGTGTGGCCTAGGTTATGACCCTACTAAGGGTCGAGCAGAAGGAAGAAAAGGGAAGTCTCCCCTCCGCACACTCAAACAAATATTCTGAAGCGGAGGGATGCAAGCGTCAAGAGCTACCCTACTCATTAGGAAATCTTTTTCTTCACTTACGGGATGTAAACCCAATGATTGTTAGAGATTATCTCTTGGGGCTAGCCCGACCCCCGGGCATTTTAGGGCACATATTTCCTTGTTAATTAATACAGAATACACTTCTTACTATTTGCTTCTCTTCTTGCTATTTCATGACTAGGCCTCACAATAACCTTGTCTAAAGTAAACAAAAAAGAAAAAGAAGAATAAAAAGCGCATCCAAATAATCAAAATTTGCCATTGCCATTACAATCAAGCTAGTTGAATAGAAGCATAAAATAAGGCTTTACCTCACCATAAATAAAGTCATGCTTCGCCAATATTGTGAAAAAAAAAACAAAAACAAAAAAAAGGAAAAAGCCCATAGAAGCCAAAGGCCAAAAGAAAAGGGAAAAATACCCCGTAGGAAACCCACCAAGGGGGGCTACACAAAAGATAGGGTCAACCTGGTAGGACACCCGAACAAAAATAAAGGGTAGCCTAGGCAAAAAGTAGGGTTACAAAATAAGGTCCCTAGGATTCCCTAAAAAAAAAAAAAAAAAAAAAAGAGGGAACCTATACAAAAGATAGGACCCAAAACACAATATCCTAGTTTGAAAACCCAAAGGGTGATCTAGGGAAATCAACCAGCCATAAAAAGCAATGGAAATAAGCTAAGGTGCAAAAACAAACAAAAAAGGGAAACGTTTGCTTAGACAAAAAGCTTAAACACCTAGGCCTAACCTTAGCCAGCCATTCTTACAAAACCCTTTCTAAATAAAATTGACCATCTAAAACACAAGCCATTGAATTTACCCTTTTACTTCTTTTCTTTTGACCCTCACAACATTATTCTAACAATTAGTTTGGGAATATGGAGGCGTATAGTCAACAAGAGGATTGAAACCCCTAAAGTGAAGAAAAAGGGATACTAACATGGCAAAGTGTGCTCTCAAAAAAAAAAACAAAAAAAGGGGGAGAAGAAAAAGAAAGAAAGAAAAGAAAAATTACTCTTCGGTCACCTGAAGTCCGGAATGATACAGCCAAATACAGCAGAAGGAACAAAGATCAGAGGACACCCATCTCTACAAGACATGTCAATTAAATCCTTCTGAAAAACTAAAATGAAATAGGCATCATAGGACATCAAACATGAAAACATTGCATGCATAAAATGTTTTTGAACAAGGTCCTATTTTCTTGAAAAAAAAAATGAGATCGTCGTCTCGTAGGTCCATACCGTCGTCTCGATTCGCATTGAATCGAGACCGCTGTCTCAACTTCCGAGACCGCCGTCTCGATCTGGCCAAAAATGAGACCGCCTTCTCGCTTGGCGAGACGACCGTCTCGTCTAAAGCCAGAATCGAGACCGCCGTCTCGAGGTTCCAGACGGCAGTCCCGAACAACGCAAAATCGAGACTGTTGTCTCGACATCCCAGACGGCGGTCCCGAGGTTGGTCGAAAAATCTATAAATAGAAGGGCCTAGGAGGGGTGTCACCGCCGTCCGTTCCGATGTCCTGGGACATCTCGAACGTTAATGCGAGCGGTCGCGAAAAGATGGTTGAGACTCACGTTTTTTGTTAAAAATATGTTCATTGCTTCCGAGGCGCTCAACGCTGAACTATCCTCTAATAGAAGCAAGGTTTTCGAAAAGGGTTCTTTTGGAGTCGCCACCAATGTTTTGACCATAAACATTGGAAAAGGAGAAAAAGGCATTGATTTTAATAAAAACCAAACTTGGCCATTATAACCAGAGTCGGGTAAGGGAGTTAGTTACGTGTGGGGAAGGTATTAGCACCCCACAACGCCCCTTTCGGGTTCCCTATGACGGATTAATTCATTTAAGTAAAGATTACAAGAAATACGCTATTACCCTATTTTATTCGTACAGTATTTAGATATGGCTATCTACATGGTTTTATCTACATTGCATACAGAAAGCAGTAAATAAAGCAATAAAAGGGAAGAGAATTGAGAAGAACCTTCGAAGCAAGCTTTATATTATAAGTCTTTTATACAGAGGACGCTTTGCGGCAATCCTTCACTCTACAACGACTCTCCTCTCGAATAAAATCGACTCGACTAAAATTTTCTAGAAGAATCGAATGCCGGAATACAAATTCCTTAACTGATTGTTACCTATTAAAGGCAATCAGAGAGATCATTCGAAGGAGGGAGAGAAGAAGACAAGTCTTGGAGTTGTCTGGGGTGTCTGAGGTGTGAAAAAGTGCCAAATGAGCCTCCTATTTATAGTTTTCACTGCCTGGCACATCTGGGACGGCCGTCTAGGCCGGGACGGCCGTCTGGGTTGGGACGGCCGTCCCAAATGCATTTTTTACACAGGATGGGACCCCCTGGGAAGTGGGACGGCCGTCCCACATGTGGGACGCGCGTCTCACTTGTCCCAGGATAGTTGGGACGGCCGTCCCAACTCTGGGACGGTGGTCTCGACCTGTTTCGTCTAGTTTTTGTGTTCTGGGACCCCGGGAAGCTTTCCTTGCTATTTTTGGACATTGTTTGATGCCGATAGATGTCCCCTGAAGCTTTATCTTTATATGGGAAGTCTTTTTGACCCTTATTGATATGCCGGACGAACTTTTATCTTTGTTTATAGGAGGTCTCTTTGGCCTTTGTCGAGGAATTTGGATGAACTCCGTGTGATTGTAGGAGGTCTTCTTGGTGTTTATTGATAAGCTGGGCGATCTTTATCTTCGTGTGACGTTTCCCTAGCTTTTATTGAGAGGCCGGGAAAAATTAGGGGTCTACAGCTGCCCCCCCTTCACCTGCCTAGCTAATTTGTTGGCTTGATATGCCGACAAAATTAGATGGTAGGGGAAGGAGTTAACCCTTTTTCCTGGTCATCCTTCGGATGCTGCTCCTTGCTGATCCTCCGGATAATGAATGTGAACTTCCAGGATGCTCCTTTTGATGCGGTAGATGATCCTGTGGTTGATGAGTATGAATTTCGTAGCTTTGGGATGCTCCTTCGATGCGGTAGCTGACCCCATAGCTGACGAGTGTGAAGCCTTAGGATGCTCCTTCGGAGAGGTAGCCGATCCTTCGATTTGTAGGATACTCCTTCGATGAGGTGGCCGATCCTTCGGTTTGCAGGATGCTCCTTTGGAGAGGTAGCCGATCCTTCGGTCTACAGGATGCTCCTTCAGTGAGGTAGTCGATCCTTCGGTCTATAGGATGCTCCTTCAGTGAGGTAGCCGATCCTTCGGTCTACAGGATGCTCCTTTGGTGAGGTAGCCGATCCTTCGGTCTACAGGATGCTCCTTCGATGAGGAAGTTGATCCTTCAGTTTGCAGTATGCTCCTTTGGAGAGGTAGCCGATCCTTCGGTCTACAGGATGCTCCTTCGGTGAGGTAGCCGATCCTTCGGTCTACAGGATGCTCCTTCGGTGAGGTAGTCGATCCTTCGGTCTACAGGATGCTCCTTCGGTGAGGAAGTCGATCCTTTGGTTTGTAGGTTGCTCCTTCGGTGAGGTAGCCAATCCTTTGATCTACAGGATGCTCCTTCGGAGAGGTAGCCGATCCTTCGGTTTGCAGGATGCTCCTTCGGTGAGGAAGCCGATCCTTTGGTTTGTAGGATGCTCCTTCGGTGAGGTAGCCAATCCTTTGATCTACAGGATGCTCCTTCGGTGAGGTAGCCGATCCTTCGGTGTGCAGGATGCTCCTTTGGTGAGGAAGCCGATCCTTCGGTTTGTAGGATGCTCCTTCGGTGAGGTAGCCAATCCTTTGATCTACAGGATGCTCCTTCGGTGAGGTAGCCGATCCTTCGGTGTGCAGGATGCTCCTTTGGTGAGGAAGTCGATCCTTCGGTTTGTAGGATGCTCCTTCGGTGAGGTAGCCAATCCTTTGATCTACAGGATGCTCCTTCAGTGAGGTAGCCGATCCTTCGGTGTGCAGGATGCTCCTTCGGTGAGGAAGTCGATCCTTCGGTTTGTAGGATGCTCCTTCGGTGAGGTAGCCAATCCTTTGATCTACAGGATGCTCCTTCGGTGAGGTAGCCGATCCTTCAGTGTGCAGGATGCTCCTTTGGTGAGGAAGCCGATCCTTCGGTTTGTACGATGCTCCTTCGGTGAGGTAGCCAATCCTTAGGATGATGAATAGTTTTGATAGGTACCAACCCCTATCTGGTTTGATGAGAATGAACCCTCATCTGATCCGAACCTTCTTTTGTAAGGCTCTTGTGAGTACAAACCCCCACCCGGTTCAAGTCTGTATTTGCTAGATTTTTGTGGGTACTTTCCCCCACTATGTTTGAGTTCGCGTTTGCTAAACTCTCTGACGAGCCCCGTTTTGCAAGGCTCTTAGGATTCTCTTTTTGGCAGTCAATCTTTTGATGAGTACAAACCCTCATCCGGTTTTTGGAGATGTGTTGGCGGCTTATTGTCTCTGATCATGCGCTTATTCCATGGGGAGTGATTGATTTTCTTTCTTGACTTTTCTTTTTTAGTCATCAGGTTTTACCGGGGATTTTTTGTTTTGGCTTTTCTTTTAGCCATCCGGCTTTGCCGGAGATTCCTTGTTGGTTGCCTCTTATTTTAGGCAGGGATCTCCTGGGGATTTGTTGATTTTTTGATTGTGCCTCTTGATTAGGCAGATGCTTCAATAGTGGTGAAGGCTTTTTACTTGTTGTTTTTCGCCTCTGAATAGGCTGATGTTCTTTTGAAAGCTTTGTGCTTGTATTGCCTCTTGCATAGGTTGATTTCCTATTTCTTGGGGATATCGGCTCTTTGCTTGCCTCTGAGTAGGCATAGGCATTCTTGGGAGGGAAGGTTTTGCCTTTCACTGGGGATATTCATAATGGGTGTTCCAGATGGTTAACTCCCTGAGGATATGAATTTGTAGTTTTGCCTTTGCTGGTAGGCTCGCTGGGGATTTTCTTTTTGGTGATCCGCTGGGGATTTGATTGTTTTCCCGGAGATCTATTTTGACTTGCCCCCTAGGGGGGAATGGAGTTTTTGACTCCTTGTTGGATGTTGTTGTTCGAGCTGGCTTTGCCTATGCTCTTATTCCTGCTGGGGAATGGATTTGTATGTGCGCCTTTTATGCACATTGGCTTTTTCTTTGAATGAAAAGATATATTTTTTTCTTTTCTTTTTAGTGATCCCTGGGGAATTTTTCTCTTGGGGATCTAATCTTTGATTTGATTTTTTATGATGGAGTCTTGGCTCCTGACTTTTGTGAGGCTCTTTATTGAGCGGAATGAAGAGTTTTTCTTCTTTTTCTTTTTTGGGATTTACCGAGGAGTCTGTCGGTTTCCTGGGGATTCAAATTTGATAATGGAGTCTTGGCTCCTGGCTTTGTGAAGCTCTTATTTGAGCTGGAAGATGGAAAAAATCTTGTTTTCCTCTTTTTCTCTTTTTGTAGACTTTTCTTGATATACTCTTCTTGGAGATTTTTTATTTGGCCTTTTTCGTTGTGGCCTCTATTGGGGAATGAAATTTTTTCTTTTTGTTGCCCCCTGGTGATATGGAGGACTTGTCTCCGTATTTTCTTTGATGGACTCTTGTGTAGTCCTTATTCTCCTTTTTCTCCTTCGGGGAAATGACGGAGATTCTGGATGAGTTTGCTTGATGACTCATGTGGCGATGAAGCTGAGTCGTGAGGTAATCTTTTTATTTTGCCTCTGGAGTAAGCAAGGATCCTCTTGGGGATGATCAAGCCTTTCCGTTGGCTTTTCTATGTTGATGGCTTCCTTCTTTTTAGATGGAAGGATGTTGATTGAGGCTTCAAATGATTATGTTGGATGACTCATGTGATGATGATGCTGAGTCGTGGAGTAATTTTTGTTTTGCCTTTGGAGTAGGCAAGGATCCGCTTGGAGATCATCAAGCCTTTCCGTTGGCCTTTTCCTGATGCACCTTCTTTTATTGGGATAGAAGGTTAGAGCTAGTTTCCTTGAAGCTCTTTATTCTGCTGAAATGGTTTTTGATTTCATCTTTCGCGATTCTGATTTTCATTTAGAGGCTGGATTTTGGCGCCTTCTATTTTCAATCACAAGCATGGAGAATATCCTCCTTATATGCATGTTTATTATTCTTGAAGAAAATTATTTTTTTTTTTATTTTGACAAAGTCGTATTATGCAACTACTTTGTGTGTGGATGTCCCAAATGCAATCTATTGTTTATTTATTTATATGCATTTAGAGAGTAATTGGCCTTCTCCCGCTGGCTTCTTATGAATATGTCGATGGGCTCTTCTTTTAAGATCATGATGATGGGCTCCTCTTTTATTCATCTCTTGGTTTTAGCCCTATCTTTTTCCTAGACCGCCCTTTACAGGTTTTCGATCTAGCGGGCTGCCTTAATTTTTGCCTAGAAAATCTTAGGGGGCTTTTGCCTTATCTTTTGCCTAGATCGTTCTTTTGGGGTTTTCGATCTAGCAGGCTACCCTAATTTTTACCTAAGAATATCCTAGCAGGCACTTATTCTTTTATTATTTTTATGCTTCCTCTTTTTAGATGCATGCTTGATCTTTGATTAAAAGTCTTTGCGCATATTTATGATTTATCAATAAAGAGGCATTTCCATAATATTTGGTCAAGAGAAAGGAAATGAAAAGGAATTTTTATTGATAAATGAGCAAAAGTTTATTTCTTTTATAGAAGGATTTCAAAAGGTATTTAGAAGAATGGGTGGTCAGGGTTGGCTATACTGTATAGGCTTAAACAATCATGTCCATGATATCTGCCCCCTGGTTCTCCTAATTGCTTCAGTTGATATGCCTGAACTCTGAGTGAAGACTATGCAGACTGCTTGCTTTTGGAAGAATGTTACTTTAGCCGCCTTTTCGGTTTTCGACTAAAGTAACCATTGCTCTTAGTTTCTTTTTTTTTTTACCTCTTCTTTTTGCCTAGGACGTATCCTAGCGAGGAATATGGACCCTATCTTTTGCCCAGGAATGTCCTTTGCGGATTTTCATTCCTGACGGGTCTTGAGCAATGTCTTCAAGCATAATACTTCTTCACCGTACCGGAGTTGATTAGGTGTCGAAGTTCTTTTCCATCCATATTGATGAGGATAAGAGCCCCTTCCGAGAAAGCTCATTTGACCCCAAGGGGTCCTTCATAGTTCACTGCCCATTTTCCAATTTTATTGTTTTGGGTTGGAAGCAACTTATTTACCATTAAATCCTTCTTTATGGTAAATATGAAGGTTGACTTTTTCATAAACCTTTTTTATTTTCCTTTGATAGGCTTGTTCGTGAGATATAATATTCAACCATTTTCTTCAACAAGGTTTAGCTGGTCATATCGGCTTTGAACCCATTCAGCTTCTGTTAATTTTGCTTCCATCATCATGTGCTTTTATCAACATGATTAGCTGTACCGATTTGCCGTCTTGGATCTTTGCTATAACCGAAGAGTAATCATTTTGAATGTAGAGCAATTGTCATGTTAATGTCCCTCTTCCTTTCCTTAGGGATTTCAATCCTCCTATTGATCACCATTGTCGCCGCCTCCCAAAAATGAAGGGGCGGTCGGAGCGACGCGATGGTTTTTCGACCCTCTTGCTTTCACGTTTTTTTATGGGTGGTTACAACGTCCTTAGGTTGTCCGATAACCGGGCTAACCTAGAGACGAGGTTTTCGAAAAGTGTTCTTGGGTTGTCTGATAACCGGGCTAAGGGAGTTAGTTACGTGTAAAGGAAGTGTTAGTTCCTTTACGACGCCCCTTTCGGGTTCCCTATGATAGGCCGGCTACTTTGGATAAATAATTAAACTAGAAAATTGCGCTTTTACCCTTTTATTATGCGGTATTTAAAGATTATGACTACATGGCCCTAGCGTCTATTGCATAATTTTAAATGAAAGCGGTAAAATTAGAAAGAGAGAGAGTGCACCTTCAAAGCAAGCTTTTCATATTTCTCTTTAAAGAGTGGGTGCTTTTTGGCAACCCTTCACTCTATAACTCTCAGAAACTCCGGAAATGCCTCGGAGGGATTCTAAAGAAGATTTAGGACGCTCAATTTATACCTAGAGACACTCAGAAACTCCGGAAATGCTTCGGAGGGGTTCTAGAGAGAGAAAATCTAGAGAGAAGGAGGAGCTAATGTGTGTTGTGTGTGTCGAAAAAGGGGAAATGGAGCCCCTATTTATAGTTTTTCGCGCCTGACAGGTCGAGACCGCCGTTTCATCTGACAGGGTCGAGACCGCCGTCCGGACAATCCGGACCGCCGTCTCGACCATGGCGAGGGTCGAGACCGCCGTCCGGATAATCCGGCACCGCCGTCTCGACTCAGGCGAAGTCGAGACCGCCGTCCGGATAATCCGGAACGCCGGTCTCGACCTTTTTCGAGTGACGAGACCGCCATCTAGACAAGCGAGATGGCGGTCTCGTCCCTGGCGTGAGGCGAGACGGCGGTCTGGTCCTTCCAGATGGCGGTCTCGTCCCTTCAGGGCGAGAAACTTTATTTTTCGGGCCAAAAAACCCTCCTATCTTAGTACGGGGGCCTAATAGTCTCTGCTAGTGGCTTGTTAGGCTTCAGCCGTCTTCAAAATAGGGGTCTTCGACTTTATTTAGAGGTCGGGCAAGATTTGGGGTCTACGACTGCCCCCCTTTACCCGACTAGTCGGTTGTTGGCTTTGTTGTGCCGGATGGGTAGACAGGAAGGTAAAGGAGTTGACCCTCTCGCCGGCTACCCTTCGGACGTCCCGTCTTGTGGCGGATGATCCTGCGGGGAGATGTTGTATTTATGCACCTCCGGGATACTACTCCTGACGTAGCCGATCCCTTTGGTTGACACGTGATATAACCTCCGGATACTACTCCTGACGTAGCCGATCCTTCGGTTGATGGGTATAAACCCCCCATCAGGCTGGTAGTTACAGTCCGTTGTGTGGGACTGGATGGGTATGAACCCCCCATCAGGCTGGTACGGTCCGTTGTGTGGGACCGGATGGGTATGAACCCCCCATCAGGGTGGTACGGTCCATTGTGTGGGATTGGATGCGTATGATCCCCCCATCAGGGTGGTAGTGGTGGCTTACTGTTCAGGTGGCCCATGCGCCGGCTAGGCACTTCTTGTATGCTAGTTGATAGGTATAAACCCCCCATCAGGCTGGTAGTTACAGTCCGTTGTGTGGGACTGGATGGGTATGGACCCCCCATCAGGGTGGTATAGTTCACTCTGGTGAACTGGTGGTGGTGGCGTCTTACAGCTCAGGTGGCTCATGCGTCGTTTCACTGAGGAGTGACTTCTGTGTTTGTTGGTGGATATGTTCATCCAGGTTGTGTCGGGGTTTTTTTGTTGGTTGTCCATCCAGCTTTGTTGGTTGCTGGGGATTCTTTGTTTCTGATTTTTTTTTTTTTTTTGGTAATCATCCGACTCTTGCCGGCTGGTCGGGTTCTTCTCTTCTCTTTTTGTGTTTGACTTTTGCTTGGTAGTCGGAGTTTTGTTGGTTAAGGTAGTTGTTTTGTTTTAATCCTGCTTTTTCTCGCGGTTTCATCTCTTTTTTCTCGCGATTTTGGATTTTGGCTTTTTCTTGAGCGTATGCCTTTTCTCTTAGTTCTCTTTTTGTTACGCTTGACTTCTTTGGGAAGGATGGCAAAAGGGTCGGTGAAGTCGTACCGGGATGCCTTTATGTAAACATGAAAATGATCTTTTTGAATGCTTGTCTATGTACTTTTGTTTGTTTTACTCTTGGCAAAATCTTTTTTGTGCGACTATTTGTGTGTGGATGTTGTTGATGCAATTTTATTTTAGTTAAGGGCATCTAGAAAGTGACTGGTACTTTCCTTCTTTTTGCTCTCTCGTGATTATTCTTTTTGGACTTTTTGTTTTAACCTTGTCTTTTGACTAGACCGCCCTTTGCGGGTTTTCGATCTAGCGGGTTTTGACTTTTTGTCTGAGGTATTTTAGTGGGCTCTTTTAAGCCTTATCTTTTGCCTAGACCGCCCTTTGCAGGTTTTCGATCTAGCAGGCTACCCTGTACTTTGTTACTTGGGACGGCCCTGGTTGGTGATGTTCGTCTTTGTCTTTATGCTTTCTCGAATTGCTTGTTTTATGCATGCTCATGTTTCGTTAATACAGAGGCATTTACACAGGTAAGTAAAGAGAAGAAAAGACAATTTTATTGATATAAACAGATGGTTTATTTTTACATGGGGGTTTACAATAGAATTTGTAAGCATGGCTGCCCAAGGTTGGCTAAACTGTATGAGGGTGCCACAATCATATCTGTGATTTTTGTTTCCCCGTTTTTCCTAGTCCCTTCAGTTGAGATGCCCGAGTCCGGAGTGAAGACTATGCGAAGTCTGCTTGCTATTGTGAAGGTATTACCTTAGTCGCCTTTGCGGTTTTCGGCTAAGGTAATCGTTGCTCTCTCTGTTTCATCCTCTTTTTTTTTTTTTTTTTTTTTGAAACCTCTACTTTTTGCCTAGGACGTGTCCTAGCGAGGTATGTAGGCCCTATCTTTTGCCCAGGACGCTCTTTGTGAGTTTTCATCCTGATGGGTCATGAGCAATGTCTTTTAAGCGTAGTATTTCTTAACTGCATCTGAATTGACGGGGTATCGGAGCTCTTCTCCGTCCATGTTGGTGAGGATAAGGGCTCCTCCTGAGAAGGCTCGCTTGACCACAAGGGGTCCTTCGTAGTTGGCTGCCCATTTCCCGATTTTGTCTTTCTAGGCTGGAAGCAGTTTCTTCACTACTAGATCTCCTTCTAGGAAAGTGCGGGGATTGACCTTCTTGTCGTAGGCCTTCTTGATTTTCTTTTGGCAAGCCTGCCCCCAACATATGGCGTCCAGCCGTTTTTCTTCGATTAGGTTCAATTGATCATACCGGCTTTGGACCCATTCAGCCTCTGTTAATTTGGCTTCCATGACAACTCGCAGAGAGGGTATTTTGACCTCTACTGGTAGTACGGCCTCCATCCCGTATACGAGGGAAAACGGGGTAGCCCCTATGGAGGTCCGTATCGACGTTCGGTAACCATGTAAGGCGAAGGGAAGCATTTCATGCCAATCTCTGTAGGTCACAACCATTTTCTGGATGATTTTCTTGATATTTTTGTTGGCTGCCTCTACTGCACCGTTCATCTTTGGTCGGTATGGGGAGGAATTGTGGTGCTGGATTTTGAAGTCTTGGCATAATTCCTCCATCATCTTATTGTTGAGGTTGGTCCCATTATCAGTAATGAGCTTATGAGGGATGCCGTACCGACATATAATGTTTTTCTTGACGAAGGTGGTCACCACTTTCCGAGTTACGTGCGCATATGACGCTGCCTCAACTCACTTGGTGAAATAGTCAATTGCTACCAATATGAAGCGATGACCGTTGGACGCTTTGAGTTCGATGGGTCCTATGACATCCATGCCCCACATAGAAAATGGCCATGGTGTAGCCAGGTTATTAAGAGGTGCGGGCGGCAAATGAATATTGTCGGTGTATACTTGGCACTTGTGACATTTCTTGGCATATTGGTGACAATCAGCTTCCCTCGTGCACCAATAGTACCCTGCCCTGAGGATTTTCTTTGCCATGACATGCCGGGTGCGTGGGTTCCAAAAGTCCCCTTGTGGATTTCTCTTATTAAGGTTTGAGCTTCTTCTCGATCCACACACCTTAAGAGAGTGGAATCGGGACTCTTTTTGTAGAGGGTTCCTTCAATCAACGTGAACCCTACAGCCCTTTTGCGAACGGTTCGCTTATCATTGTCACTGATTCCTTCAGAATATTCGCCCTTCATGAGGTACCGCTTGATGTCATGGTACCAGGAGTTTTGATCGTGCTCGCCATTTACTGCCATGCAGAAAGCTTGTTTGTCATGCAGTTTGACTTGAATGATTGGCATCTCATGTTCCTGGTCCAGGGCAAACATGGATGATAGAGTGGCGAGGGCGTCGGCGATTTGGTTGTCTTCCCGAGGGATGTACTGAAAAGTGACGCTTTCCATTCTTGAGACTAGCTCGCGGATGTACTCTAGATATGGGATTAATTTGGAGTTTCGGGTTTCCCATTCACCTTTAAGTTGGTAGATGACAAGGGATGAATCACCGAATATTTTGAGTTTAGTGACCCCATGATCTAAAGCCGCTTGGATTCCCAGTGCACATGCTTCGTATTCGGCCATGTTATTGGTGCAATCGAAATTAAGCCTGGCCGTTACAGGAATGTGTTTCTTTTCGGGGGATATCAAAATAGCTCCTACCCCGTGTCCAAGCATGTTTGAAGCCCCATCAAAGAACATGGTCCACATCTTTTCTTTGGTCTCTTCGTGTTCAATATGCATGATGTGCTCATCGGGAAAGTCATCTTGTAAGGATTGGTATTCGTCTGTGGATCCATGGGCTAGATAATCCGCTAGGGGACTTCCTTTAGTAGCTTTCTGGGTGACGTGAATGATGTCAAATTCTGAGAGGAGAACCTGCCACCTAGCTATTCTTCCAGTTAAAATGGGTTTCTCGAAGAGGTATTTGATTGGATCCATTTTGGAGACCAACCATGTTGTATGTCGAGCCATATATTGTCTGAGACGTTGAGTGACCCACACCAATGCGCAACAAGTTTTTTCAAATGGTGTATAACGGGTTTCGTAGTCCGAGAATTTCTTACTAAGATAATAAATGGCCCGTTCCTGTTTTCCGGTTTCATCATGCTGGCCGAGCACACATCCCATGGACTCTTCGAGGATTGATAGATATAGGATCAGAGGTCTCCCTTTAACGGGTAGTACCAATACTGGTGGATTGGTTAAACATGTTTTGATTTTATCGAACGCTTGTTGGCATTCTTCGCTCCACACCGTTGGCTGATTTTTGCGCAACAGTTTAAAGATGGGTATACATTTATCCGTTAACTGCGCGATGAAACGGGCAATGTAGTTTATACGGCCCAGAAAGCCTCTGACCTCCTTTTCCATTTTTGGTGGAGGCATTTCCAAAATTGCCCTAGTTTTGTCGGGGTCCACCTCGATTCCTCTTTCACTGACAATGAACCCTAGGAGTTTTCCTGATCGTACTACGAAAGTACATTTTGCCGGGTTTAGCTTAAGTTGATACTTCCGAAGCCGATCAAAAAGTTTTCGGAGATATTGAATGTGGTCCATTTCATTTCTGGACTTGGCGATCATGTTGTCCACATATACTTCTATTTCTTTGTGGATCATGTCATGGAATAGTGTGACCATAGCCCTTTGGTAGGTAGCCCCTGCATTTTTCAGCCCAAACGACATTACCTGATAGCAGAAAGTGCCCCATGGTGTAATGAAGGAGGTTTTTTCTCTATCCTCAACGGCCAATTTGATTTGGTTGTACCCTGCATATCCGTCCATGAAGGAATACAACGTGTTGGTAGCGGTATGGTCTACTAGTGTATCTATGTGTGGTAGGGGAAAGTCGTCCTTTGGACTTGCACGATTGAGGTCCCTATAATCCACGCAGACCCTGACCTTCCCGGTCTTTTTGATGACGGGTACTATGTTGGCCAACCATTCTGGGTATTTGGAAACTACCAGGAAATTGGCATCCAATTGCCTTTGTACCTCCTCCTTTATCATTAAGGACCAGTTT
Source organism: Sphenostylis stenocarpa (assembly GCA_963425845.1). Classification (NCBI taxonomy): domain Eukaryota; kingdom Viridiplantae; phylum Streptophyta; class Magnoliopsida; order Fabales; family Fabaceae; genus Sphenostylis; species Sphenostylis stenocarpa. The sequence goes on along the minus strand of OY731404.1, from coordinate 23,517,687 downwards.
GGCTTGATTCTTCTAAGTTTTTGCTTTACAGGTCGGCACCCCTCTTTCAGTGGCAATTTGTGTTCCACTATACTCGTGTCAAGCCCAGGCATGTCATGATATGACCAAGCAAATACATCCATATATTCTTTCAGAAGCTGTATCAATCCTTCTTTCATGCTACTTTCCATTTGGGTGCCGATGTTCACCTTTTTCTCCTCATCCTCTTTCCCCAGATTAAAAGTTTCTATTTCTTCCTGATGTGGTTGTATGATGCGTGTTTCATTTTCCAGCATTCTTTGCATGTCCGGAGAAATGGTCTCCTGCTCACTGTCGGACTCAATCCATTCGCCTTCCGTTTCCGGGGTCCACGAAGATTCATCAATCACAGACATGATGTGTTTTAGGTTCTGTTTTAGTCATAGATTTTATTATTCAATTTTATTTTTGAAAGAATAATAAATAGAAGAGGGAAAAGAATGAATATGACAAAATGCCTCGTGTATTAATGAAAATGAGATGTATGTACAAGCCCTTTTAATCAAAATTCCTGCGGCCAGGGGCGGGGACCGCAGGAGATATAGAGAAAAGCTTAAAAAGAAAAGACCCTAGGGCTGATCCTCCCAGTCCTCCCTCTTTGCTACTCTGGCTTTGACAGAGGTTTGTCATCCGTGCTGGGGGCAGAGGCGTTGAAAGTAATCCACCTGGCGTCGATTAGTTCTTGAACCCGATACTTAAGGGTCAAGCAATTTTCTGTAGAGTGCCCAGGTGAACCCGAATGGTAAGCGCAATTTTCGTTTGGCTTATACCATTCGGGGTAAGGAGGCTCCAACTGTTTCTTGGGAGGGACGCAGGTCAGGAGCTTAGCCTCCAGCAGCTAAGGTAGCAGCAGTCCGTAGGAAGTGGAGATTGGAGTGAACTTCCTCTCTTTCTTGCAGGGCTGCCTGGCCATTTGCAGGGCGGAAGAAGGAGTGGCAAAGTTGATTGCATGCACAGATTCGTCCTTCTTCTTGCCAGCAGGCTTCCTGAATGAGACGCCAGCTTGGGAAGACTGTGCTATCTTCCCGCTCCTCAGCCCCTACTCTACTCTTTCCCCCACAGTGACTATGTCTGAGAAAAGGTTGGAGGTACTGGCTATTGCCTTGTCGTAGTACGCTCCAGTCAGTGAGTCGATGAACATAGCCATTGTCTCCTTGTCTGTCAAAGGAGGCTCTATATGGGCTGCCATTTCCCTCCATCTTTGGGCATACGTTTTAAAGGGCTCGTCGTTCCTCTTGCTCAGAGTTCTAAGATCTGACCTGTCGGGTGTCAGATCGATGTTGTATCGGTAACGACGGAGGAAAGCGTCTGCCAACTGTTTCCAGTTCTGGACCTGCCCTCTCTCCAACTGCATGTACCAGTTGAGAGTCGTGTCCGCCAGACTCTCCTGGAAGCAATGGATGAGGAGTTTCTCGTTATCGGCATGGGCGACCATCTTACGACAATACATCGTAAGATGGTTCTTAGGGCAGGTCATCCCGACGTACTTGGGGAAGTCCGGGTTTTTAAATTTGGGAGGGAAGCGGATGTCCTTCACGAGGCACATGTCAGCCACCTCCTTAACGTCGAAGTTATGCCCTTCGACCGCCGTCAGCCTCTCCTCCAGGGCGGAGAGTTGTTGTTTGGACACTTCTGGGGTAAGGATGCGTGTAGTCTTAGCATCCTTCCTGCCAAAAAAGTATTCTTCCTCCTCTTCCTCATGAGGAGGGACATGTTCAGCTTGGTCTTCGCCCTTGCTCTGCCCTTGGCGTATGACCTCCATCAGTTGAGCCACTTGCTCGCGGAGAGTATCGACTTCTGCAGCAAGCTTTCGGTTTTGCTCCTCTAACTTTTCCATTGCTTTAGCTTTTTGTGCACGAGTACGAGTGGGGAGAGGACCAACCACTTTCTAGAATGTCCGCAAAAGTTTTATTAATGCATGTTGAGTGCTTAAACTAATCATGAGTATGCTTATGCATGAGAGATTTTATTAAATGATGCTGAATGCGCTTTCATTTTTATTTTCTCTCTTGGTTTTTCTTTACTCATGATATGATGTAGTATGGATGAGTTGACTTTGTCAGAAGTGGTTTATTTTTATTTTTTTTGATGTTTTTGTATTTTTATTTGATGTTTATTTTATAGCCTTTTATCCCTTCTGTCGGAACTGCGTGGCTACTTAGCTTACAAAGAACCTGAAACAGGCTAGCTAAAAGGCAGACTGTCCGAGATAAAATATGGCTTTATGCGAAAGAAATATTTAGCGTCCCTTATCTCTTTTGTCGAAACTGCGTGGCTACTTAGCTTACAAAGAACCTGAAACCAGGCTAGCTAAAAGGCAGACTGTCCGAGATAAGGGTGTTTATCTGTAAAATATTTTTTGTGTTTTTGTTCTGTTGTTTGTTTATGCCATGCAACATACAAATGCAACAATCATATGCACACACAATTCGATCATCCCCGAACAGGCGAGATTTCATTTTTATCACGAGGTAGGGTTTTCCTGCAGAAAAGTGCATTGGTCAGGGTAGGTTCTAACTGTTCTCACCAAGCTAAGGCCCCCAAGGTGCCCCCATTATAGGGTCCCCACTCTCCAGCCGTCCGACCATGCTCAGCACTAAGGCCAGAGTCGGTCTTGTTGCCAAAAGAGGAAGGTTATCACCTTGAGTGGTGGTTTCCGATCACACTGGTGGGCACAAGGCCCTAACTACAGCGAACCGTACCTGCCACCCACTCCCTATGGTTTTCTCACTTGCCCCCGGGTATAGAGGGAACTGTAGTGTGCGAGGGTTTGTGTGCAATTTATATTTCAATCAATTGCGTAAGTATAAACAAGCAACAGTTATTTGAAAGCCAAACAATAAAGCATGTTATAATACAAGACAGGGTAAAAGCGCTATTTTCTTGGTTTAATTATTTTTAAGCCGGCCCATCACTAAATGGGATCAACTCTCTGGACTTCCCCAGTGGAGTCGCCATCTGTCGCCGCCTCCCAAAAACGAAGGGGCGGTCGGAGCGACGCGATGGTTTTTTGACCCTCTTGCTTTCGCGTTTTTTTATGGGTGGTTACAACGTCCTTGGGTTGTCCGATAACCGGGCTAACCTAGAGACGAGGTTTTTGAAAAGTGTTCTTGGGTTGTCCGATAACCGGGCTAACCCAAGAACGGGTTTTGAAGGGTTCGTGGAGTCGCCACCGATGTTTTTACCGGAAAAATCGGAAAAGGAGTTTTAAAAAGGCGTTGGTTTTCGAAAACCAACTTTGGTCATTAGAACCAGAGTTGGGTAAGGGAGTTAGTTACGTGTAAAGGAAGTGTTAGTTCCTTTACGACGCCCCTTTCGGGTTCCCTATGATAGGCCGGCTACTTTGGATAAATAATTAAACTGGAAAATTGCGCTTTTACCCTTTTATTATGCAGTATTTAAAGATTATGACTACATGGCCCTAGCGTCTATTGCATAATTTTAAATGAAAGCGGTAAAATTAGAAAGAGAGAGAGTGCACCTCCAAAGCAAGCTTTTTTATATTTCTCTTTAAAGAGTGGGTGCTTTTTGGCAACCCTTCACTCTACAACTCTCAGAAACTCCGGAAATGCCTCGGAGGGATTCTAAAGAAGATTTAGGACGCTCAATTTATACCTAGAGACACTCAAAAACTCCAGAAATGCTTCGGAGGGGTTCTAGAGAGAGAAAATCTAGAGAGAAGGAGGAGCTAATGTGTGTTGTGTGTGTGGAAAAAGGGGAAATGGAGCCCCTATTTATAGTTTTTCGTGCCTGACAGGTCGAGACTGTCGTTTCGTCTGACAGGGTCGAGACCGCCGTCTGGACAATCCAGACCGCCGTCTCGACCATGGCAGGGGGTCGAGACCGCCGTCTGGATAATCCAGATCGCTGTCTTGACTAGGCAGAAGTCGAGACCGCCGTCTGGATAATCCAGAACGCCGTCTCGGCCTTTTTCAAGTGACGAGACCGCCGTCTGGACAAGCGAGACGGCGGTCTCGTCCCTGGCATGAGGCGAGATGGCGGTCTCGTCCCTTCAGGGCGAGAAACTTTATTTTTCGGGCCAAAAAACCCTCCTATCTTAGTACGGGGGCCTAATAGTCTCTCCTAGTGGCTTGTTAGGCTTCGGTCGTCTTCAAAATAGGGGGTCTTCTGACTTTATTTGGAGGCCGGGCAAGATTTGGGGTCTACAACCATATTTTCACATTCCCCAGTTAATTACTTGAATTCTTTATTGTGAAGGGTCAAGAGAAGAGAAAGAAAGGGATTTATTGCAAAGGCTTGTGTTTTAGTGGGATTTTTTTTTTTTAAATAATAGTTTCTGTAAGAATAGCTAGCCAAGGTTGGTCGGTGTTTAGGCTAGTTTAAACAAACGTTTTGTTTTAATGAGGTGGCATCTTGAACTTATTACTTTATGGCGCCTATTTTTGACTGATTAACTTTCCTAGTCCACCCTTTTGGGTTTCAGCCTAGGATTTTGTGTTATGTCCTAACTTTTGTCTAGGTTCCCCTTTTTTATTTTTTGGGATACCTAGTAGACTTTATTTTGTCTATGACGCTTTGATTATTTTGACACATTTTGGATCAAAACGTTTGCCTAAACATGGTTATTTAATGGGGTATAGACATATTTAGCAAGAAGAGAAGCAGATAGTAAGAATAGCATTCTTTTGTAATTCAAAGGGAAATGTGTGCCCTAGAGATGCTCGGGGGCCGGGCACACCCCGAGGAGTGATCTCTAATAGTCATTGGGTTTACATCCCTTAGAATCAGAAGAAGGACATCTAATGACTAGTGCTACCCTTGATGCTAATATCTCTCCTTTTTGGAATATCGTCTTTTTAAGGTACGGACGGGAGACTTCTTTTTTTCTTTGTACGACTTGATCTTTTGTAGGGTCGTACTTAAAGGATTATCCTTAAAATCTGGGATGTATCCTTTGAGCTTATTTTTCCAACAGTCTTTGCATGTCCGGGGAAATGGTCCCCTCCTCACTGTCTGACTCAATCCATTCGCCTTCGGCTTTTAGATCCCGCAGAGAGCTTTCAATCACAGACATGACTGTTTATATGGTCCTTATTTGGGTCTAGATTTTATTCAATTATTTTGGAATGAGAGAGAAAAGAATGAGAAGCATATGAATATTATGAAAAATGCCTCATTGTATTGATGAAAAGAGAAATATATACAGAGTCCCTTTAATGAAAAGATCTCGCGGCCATGAGCAGAGACCGCGAGAGATGCATCGGAAGCTTTTTATTTTTATTTATACTTTTTAATGAGGAGCCCTAATCAGCTGATCTTCTCTACCTACCCAGGCTCACTGTTCTGGTTGTGATAGAGGCTTGTCATCCACCTAAGGGTTGGGAGCATCGAAAGTAATCTTCCCGGCATTCAATAATTCTTGAACCCTATATTTTAAGTTGATGCAATCTTCCACGGAATGCCCAGGAGCGCCTGAGTGGTAATCACATTTTTCGTTGAGCTTGTACCAACCAGGGTAAGGTGGATCTTTCTTCTTCAGAGGGATACATGCTAAGAGTTTGGCCTCTAACAGCTTTGGCAGCAGACTCCCATAAGAGGTTGGAATGGGGGTGAATTTCTTCTGTTGTCTGCGTGACTGCCCAGCTGGTGGCGAAGAAGGAGAAGGAGTAGCAAGGTTGATGGAATTTACGCTTCCTTCCATCTTTTGACCAAAACCTTTTTTAACGTCAGGAGTAGAGGAATTAGAGGAAGTATGTTGTGCAATTCTTCCGCTTTTTAGCCCTTGCTCTACTCTTTCTCCTATAATTACCACATCCGAAAAAAGTGTTGATGTGTTCCCTATCATTTTGTCATAATAGGGACCAGTTAGAGAATTGATGAACATGGATGTGGTTTCTTTGTCGGACAGAGGAGGTTCTACTTGTGCTGCCAATTCCCTCCATCTTTGGGCATATGCTTTGAAGGATTCATCGTTTTTCTTGCTTAGCAATTGTAGATCTGCTCTTTCAGGTGTCAGATCAATATTGTATTTATAGCGACGAAGAAAAGCATCTGCCAGATGTCTCCATGTTTGGACTTGCCCTCCTTGTAATTGCATATACCAGTTTAGGGCTGATTCAGCTAAGCTCTCCTGAAAGCAATGGATCAGGAGCTTCTCGTTGTCAGCATATGCAGCCATCTTACGGCAGTACATCGTAAGATGGCTTTTGGGGCAAGTTATTCCCATGTATTTTGGTAAGTCCGGAGTTTTGAATTTGTTGGGGAATTGGATGTTTTTAACGAGGCACATATCAGCCGCCTCTTTAACATCAAAGTTATGCCCTTCCATGGCTCTCAACCTCTCCTCAAGGGCAGTAATTTGTTGCTTTGATATTTCCGGAGTATGAATATGTACTGGGTTTTTCTTGAAAAGAAAGCTTATCTATATGAATGTTTATGGATTTTAATGAAGAGAGTCCTATTTTCTTCTCTTTTTATTTTTATGAGCAACAAGTGGTATGAATTATAGGACTTTTGTTAAAAAACTTTTATTTTGTAACAGAGGTATTTTCATGGCTTTGATTTGTTTTTATATTTTTTTATGACCCTTTATCTCTTCTGTCGGTCAACGTGGCTACTTAGCTTACAAAGAACCTGAAACCAGGCTAGCTTAACTGAAGACTGTCCGAGATAAAGGTCTTTTATCTTATCACTTTTTGATTTTTAGGGTTTTTTCATTTTTTTGTTTGTTGTATGATTACCCTATGCTAATGCATCAATACAAATGCAGCAAACGTATGCACACACAATTCATACATCCACGAGCAGAGCCACACTTATTTAATCACGAGGTAGGGTTTTCCTGCAGAAACGTGCTTGGTTTAGGCGGTTCTAACTGTTCTCACCAAGGCCAAAGGTCCCCAAGGTGCCCCCATTATAGGGACCTCTCAATCTCTCAGTCCTCGGGTCATGCACGAAACTCCGTGTCGACATCCTTAGACCAAAAGAAAAGAGTTATCACCTTGAGTTGGTGGTTTCCGACAACGGTTGTAGCCCCGTGTGCCAACAAGCCGGTCGTATCTGCCACCCACTCCCTATAGGTATTCACTCTTGCCCCCGGGTATAGAGGGACTGTTGTGTGCAAGGGTTTTTGTGTGCAATTTATATTTAAAACAATTTGCAGAAGTAATCATACAACAGTTATTAAAGCCATACAATAAAAATACAGAAAAGGGTAAAGGCGTAATTTCAAATCTTTACTTAGTTTGAATTTATCCGTCACTAAATGGGATCAACTCTCTAGCTTCCCTAGTGGAGTCGCCATCTGTCGCCGTCGTCCGTTCCGACGTCCTGGGATATCTCGAACGTTAATGCGAGCGGTCGCGAAAAGATGGTTGAGACTCGCGTTTTTTGTTAAAAATATGTTCATTGCTTCCGAGGCGCTCAACGCTAAACTATCCTCTAATAGAAGCAAGGTTTTCGAAAAGGGTTCTTTTGGAGTCGCCACCAATGTTTTGACCATAAACATTGGAAAAGGAGAAAAAGGCATTGATTTTAATAAAAACCAAACTTGGCCATTATAACCAGAGTCGGGTAAGGGAGTTAGTTACGTGTGGGGAAGGTATTAGCACCACACAACGCCCCTTTCGGGTTCCCTATGACGGATTAATTCATTTAAGTAAAGATTACAAGAAATTACGCTATTACCCTATTTTATTCGTACAGTATTTAGATATGGCTATCTACATGGTTTTATCTACATTGCATACAGAAAGCAGTAAATAAAGCAATAAAAGGGAAGAGAATTGAGAAGAACCTCCGAAGCAAGCTTTATATTATAAGTCTTTTAGACAGAGGACGCTTTGCGGCAATCCTTCACTCTACAACGACTCTCCTCTCGAATAAAATCGACTCGACTAAAATTTTCTAGAAGAATCGAATGCCGGAATACAAATTCCTTAACTGATTGTTACCTATTAAAGGCAATCAGAGAGATCATTCGAAGGAGGGAGAGAAGAAGACAAGTCTTGGAGTTGTCTGGGGTGTTTGAGGTGTGAAAAAGTGACAAATGAGCCTCCTATTTATAGTTTTCGCTGCCTGGCACATCTGGGATGGCCGTCTAGGCCGGGACGGCCGTCTGGGTTGGGACGGTCGTCCCAAATGCATTTTTACACAGGCTGGGACCCCCTGGGAAGTGGGACGGCCATCCCACATGTGGGACGCGCGTCTCACTTGTCCCAGGATAGTTGGGACGGTCGTCCCAACTCTGGGATGGTGGTCTCGACCTGTTTCGTCCAGTTTTTGTGTTCTGGGACCCTGGGAAGCTTTCCTTGCTATTTTTGGACATTGTTTGATGCCGATAGATGTCCCCTGAAGCTTTATCTTTATATGGGAAGTCTTTTTGACCCTTATTGAGATGCCGGATGAACTTTTATCTTTGTTTATAGGAGGTCTCTTTGGCCTTTGTCGAGGAATTTGGATGAACTCCGTGTGATTGTAGGAGGTCTTCTTGGTGTTTATTGATAAGTTGGGCGATCTTTATCTTCGTGTGACGTTTCCCTATCTTTTATTGAGAGGCCGGGCAAAATTAGGGGTCTACGGGGGGGTCTCAAACACCCTCTCTTGCACTCCTATCCTCCTTTCTCTCACTTTCAAAACCATCCTATCACCAAAATGTGTCGAGGAGACCAATCCGGAAAGAGAAGGGGTTCCGCTCGCCCTAGTAGCTCCTCGGCCCCAACTCCACAAGATCCCACACAGCTTTCGCCAATACACCAGGCCCGCCTGGAACACGTCCGGAGGTACACTTGGCACCCCATGCTGAGGCTGGAATTCGGCATCCTCGCCGAGTTCGGGTGGGAAGACGACGTCCGTGCCTACATTGACAACATAGGGTGGCGCTTCCTCCTCCAGTCTGCACCCACTCGCGTCTACCCGCAGGCGGTGATGGAATTCCTTGCCTCCATCTCCTACTCCGAAACTCCCTCCATGGTGTCGAGCCTCCCACCAACAAAGATGGTGACGTACTTCATGATCGGGATGTACCAGACCATCACCCTGGACGAGTTCAATGTGTCCATTGGATTCGTCCAACCCGAGAATGTCTTGACTCGGGACTACCAGGAAGCCATTTGCGCGCGTCCCTCTACCCTCACCGCCGGCGAAATGTGGGAGGAGCTGACAGCGATGCCCACTCTACCAACATTGCTGAAGGGATCCTCACTTCCCCCCGCCCTCCGCATTTGTCTCAAGTTGCTGGCCGGGACGATCCACGGGCGAAAAGAGAGTCAGGGTAAGGTTACCCTCCCAGATCTCTTCGTCCTCTACTTCATGAGCCAGAGGCGCCAGTGCAACCCCGGCTATTTCTTCCTGAAGGCCCTCAAGGACTTCGGGAGCTGGCCCATGGGAGCCATCCTCATGGCTCCCCTCATCACCCTGCTGGCAGAAAAATGGGGGTGCAGCGGTATGGAGGAACTGACCTCCAGCCTCCGACCCGAGACTATCAACGGGTTTGTCCTGGTTAGCATGGGGATGCTGCTATGCCAAGGGTCCCGGTTGATCCTCCACGCCTCGCTGGATATAACTTTGGATATCCAGGACATCGTAGCAATGCAAGATCTCCCGACACCCCCGGATTTCCAGCAACAACAACAACAGCAGTACACAGACGACTTTGCTGGCATCAAGCGCAACATCTACGACTTACGCCAGCAATTCGACCAAATGTCCATGAGACAAGAGCAAATGTCCTTAAGGCAAGATGCCTTCGACACGAGGTTGGAGACATTCGGCCAGTACCAAGAGGGAATAAGGCAAGACCTGGCAACGTTCCGACAGGAATACCTCGACGAAGCCCAAGACTAGGCAGAATTCCGAAGGCACATGTACCGACAATTCCCCTGTTACGGATCGTCTCCAGACTCAAGTCCACCGTCTTAGGGATAGTGCTTAAAAATAACTGCTGTAATAAAATTTTATCATAAATAAAATTTTATTTTGTCCATTTTTGCTCTCCCTTTCAAAAAAAAGTCAGCGTAGCAAAAAGAAACTAAAAATAAAAAGACTTACGCTCAAAAAAGGCAAAATCCGAAATCGCGAGAAAAAAGAGATAAACCGCGGAAAAAGGCAGGATTAAAACAAGTCAATCACCTTGAACAACAAAAAGCAAGACTACCCGACAACCAGCAAAGTCGGATGACCACTACCAAAGGAACAAAATCAAAGAATCCCCAGCAGCTAACAAGTTGGATGAACACCAACAGAATCCCCAGCACAGACTAGACGACCATTCCCAGAAAAGACAAAAACAAAGACAAAAGAAAGTATCTCAACATTCGGCACATGAGCCACCTGAGCAGTAAACTGCCACCACCACTAGTCCTACGCAGTGGACTGTACCAGCCTGATAGGGGGTTCATACCTATCAACTCGCGCATGCGGTGCGCCTGATCTGCGCTCGAGCCGGATCTGTAAGTCGCAACTACCAGCCTGATGGGGGGTTTATACTCATCCAGTCCTACGCACAGCGGGCTGTAACTACCAGCCTGATGGGGGGTTCATACCCATCAACCGAAGGATCGGCTACCGTTAAAAGGAGTATCCTGAGGTTCTACCATGTGTCAACCGAAGGGATCGACTACCGTCAGAAGGAGTATCCTGGAGGTGCACAACGCAATTTTCCCCAGAAGATCAACCGTTGCAAGACAGAGCATCCGAAGGATAACCGGGCAAGAGGGTCAACTCCTTTACCTTCTAGTCGATCTTCTTGGCACGACCGGCCAACAGTCGATTGGTCAGGTAAAGGGGGGGCAGTTGTAGACCCCAAATCTTGTCCGGCCTCAAAATAAGAGCAGAAGACCTCTTATTTGAAGATGGATGAAGCCTAAGAAGCCACTAGGAGAGACTATTAGGCCCCATAATAGGATAGGAATGATTTTCTGCATTAAAATAAGGATTTTTGCCTTCAGAGGTCGAGACCCCCATCTCGCTTTTCGGGACCGCCGTCTCGCCATCGCTGCAAGTCGACACCGCCGTCTCGTTTGGCGAGACGGCCATCTCGCCACTTGCGAATGGCGAGACCCCCCTCCTGTTTGGCAAGAAGGCCTTCTCGATTTTGGAAAAGTCGATACTGCCGTCTCGCCACTTTTACAAGTCGAGACCGCCGTCCCGACCTTGTCAGATGAGACGGTCGTCCCGACCTGACAAGCGCGTATCCCTATAAATAGTGAGCACTCCCCCGTCATTTCACACAGTTCTTCCACTTTCCCTTCTACAACTTCTTCAAATTCTCTTCCTAGAGCCCCTCCGAAGCATTTCTGGAGTTTCTGAGAGTTTTAAGAGTTTTTATAGCATTTTGAGAGAGTTTTCGGCGTTGTAAAGAGCGAAAGGCTGCAAAACGCACCCTATAATCCAAGAGTATTAATCAAAAGCTTGCCTTGGAGGTTTCTTTACTCTCTCCTCTCTTTTGTCTGTCTTTATTTTTATGATTAAATTGCATAATAGACATTAGGGTCATGTAGTCGTTATTTTAATTTCGTAAATAAAAGGGTAAAAGCGTCTTTTCAAAAGTTTATTTATAAAATAGTTGGCCTATCATAGGGAACCCGAAAGAGGCGTCGTAAGGGAACTAACACTTCCCTTACACGTAACTAACTCCTGGTTTTAATGACCAAAGTTGGTTTTCGAAAACCAACGCCTTTTTACTCCCTTTTTCGATGTTTCGGTAAAAACATCGGTGGCGACTCTATAAGAACCCCTTCAAATTAGTTCTTGGGTTAGCCCGGTTATCGGACAATCCAATAACACCTTTTTGAAAACCTCACCCCTAGGTTCAGCCCGATTATCGGACAACCTAAAGGCATTGTAACATCACCCATAAAAACGTGAAAATTGTAAAAGTCAGAACCATCGCATCGCTCCGACCGCCTCTTTTTGACGGCGGCGACACCTTTTAATCAGTGTTCCCACAGCCACGGGCGGGGACCACGGGAAATACAAGAAAATCTTAAAAAAAATGGAAAAAGAGCCCTAACAGCTGATCCTCCTAATCCAACCCTTTTCTACTCTTGTTTCGTCAGAGGTTTGGAATCTACATCGGCGGCAGGAGTGTCAAAGGTTATCCACCCGACGTCTATTAGCTCTTGGACCTTATATTTCAAGGTCAAGCAGTTATCCGCTGAGTGCCCAGGTGCATCTGAGTGGTAGTTACATTTTTCATTAGGCTTATACCACTAGGGGTAAGGAGGCTCCATTTTCTTGGGAGGAACGCGCGCCAAGAGGTTGGCTTTCAGCAACTGGGGCAGCAATTTCCCATAGGAGGTCGAAAGAGGGGTGAATTTTCTTTCCCTTCTTCGTGGCTGTCGGGCCATTGGTGGAGCGGAGGAAGGAGTAGCGAAATTAATGGCATGTACGACTTCTTCCTTCCTTTTAAAGGGCTTTTTGAATGAGACGCTAGAAGGGGAAGATTGCGCTATCTTCCCGCTTCTTAACCCTTATTCTACTCTCTTCCCCATGGTGACTATGTCCGAAAAAAGGTTAGATGTAATGGCTATCGCCTTATCATAGTTGTAGACCCCAAATCTTGCCTGACCTCCAAATAAAGAGTAGAAGACCTCCTATTCGAAGATGGACAAAGCCTAAAAAGCCACTAGGAGAGACTATTAGGCCCCATACTAGGATAGGAGGTATTTTTTTGTACAAAAAATAAGGTTTCTCGCCTTCTTGGGACGAGACCGCCGTCTGAAAATAGGGATGAGCGTCTCAGGAAGTTGGGACGACCGTCTGGAAGTTGGGACGGCCGTCCCACTTGAATTTTGGCCTTGGGACGGCCGTCCCAAGTTTGGGACGCGCGTCTCACTTCTCCTAGGTTGTTTGGGACGGCAGTCCCATATTTGGGTCGTGCGTCTCAACTTGCTCTGGCCTCGTTTTTGTGTTCTAAGACCCCTGGAAGCTTTCCTTGCTATTTTCGGACATTGTTTGATGCCGATGGATGTCCGTTGAAGCTTTATCTTCATATAGGAAGTCTTCTTAGCCCTTGTTGATATGCCGGACGAACTTTATCTTCATTGTAGGAGGTCTCCTTGGTTTTTATTAAGAAGCTGGGTGAACTTTATCTTCGTATGAAGTTTCCCTAGCTTTTATTGAGAGGCCGGGCAAAATTAGGGGTCTACATAGCCTGCTAGATCGAAAACCCGCAAAGGGCGGTCTAGGCAAAAGATAAGGCTTTCATAAAAAGGAAAAAAGAGCCCACCAAAATATCTTAGGCAAAAATTAAAACCCGTTAGATCAAAAACCCGCATAGGGCGGTCTAGGCAAAAGATAGGGTTAAAACAAAAGTGCAAAAAGAATAGTCACAAGAGAACAAAAAGAAGGAAGTACCAGTCACTTTCTAGATGTCCTCAACTAAAATAAATTTGCATCAACAACATCCACACAAGTAGTCGCACAAATAGGACTTTGTCAGGATCAAAACAAACAAATACACTTCATAACAAAAAAGACATTCATGTCAAGAAGATCATCTTCATGTTTGCATAGAGGTACCCTGGTAAGACTCTGTCAAATCATATATCCAACCAACAAAGTTTCGACTACCAAATCGTAGTCGAACAAAAAACAAAGAAAATCTCAACCAGTCAAGCAAGAGTCGAACAAAAGCAAAGAATCCCTAGCAACCAACAAAGTTGGATGAAACACAAAATCCCCAGACAGATCCGGATGACCATTCAAAGAGGTCCAAGTACATCTACCAACACAGAAATCACTCCCCAAGGAGTCGGCGCATGAGCCACCTGAATAGTAAGCTGCCACTACCACCCTGATGGGGGGTTCATACCCATCCAGTCCCACACAACGGACTGCGACTACCACCCTGATGGGGGGGTTCATACCCATCCAGTCCCACACAACGGACTGCGACTACCAGCCTGATGGGGGATTCATACCTATCCAGTCCCATACAACGGACTGCAACTACCACCCTGATGGGGGGTTCATACCCATCAACCGAAGGATCGACTACCGTTAGAAGGAGTATCCTGAGGTTCTACCATGTGTCCACCGAAGGGATCGGCTACCGTCAGAAGGAGTATCCCAGAAGTGCACGAATACACCAGTTTTCCCCAGAGGATCAACCGCCACAAAGACGGGGCATCTGAAGGGTAACCGGGCAAGAGGGTCAACTCCTTTACCTTCCTGTCAGTCTGTATGGCACAACAGGCCAACAGCCGACTAGTCAGGTAAAGGAGGGGCAGCTATAGACCCCAAATCTTGCCCGACCTCCAAATAAAGAGTAGAAGACCTCCTATTCGAAGATGGACGAAGCCTAAAAAACCACTAGGAGAGACTATTAGGCCCCATACTAGGATAGGAGAGATTTTTTTGTACAAAAAATAAGGTTTCTCGCCTTCTTGGGACGAGACCGCCGTCTCGCCTCATGCAAATGGCGAGACCTCCGTCTCGCCAAACGAGACGGCGGTCTCGCCACCTGCGAATGGCGAGACGGTGGTCTCGCTTTCCCAGACGGTGGTCTCGCCACCTACGAAGGACGAGACGGCGGTCTCGACCCTGTCAGACGAGAACGGCGGTCTCGACCTGTCAGGTGCGAAAAACTATAAATAGGGGCTCCCTACCCTCATTTCCACACACCACACACAGCTTTGCTCTCCCTTCTCTCTAGATCTTCTCTCTAGAATCCCTCCGACGCATTTCCGGAGCTTCTGAGTGCCTTTGTGAGCATTTTTCGGCGTCTAGAAAAGTTTCCAGCGCTGTGTAGAGTGAAGGGCTGCCACAAAGCACCCTCTTTTTTTAAAAGAAATAAAAAAGAAAGCTTGCTTCGGAGGTTTAAATTCTCCCTCTCTACTTTTACCGCTTTAATTTTAAATTATGCAATAGATATTAGGGCCATGTAGTCATAAATTTAAATTCCGCAAAATAAAAGGGCAAAAGCGTGTTTTTCCGGTTTATTTATTAACAAAATAGCTGGCCTGTCATAGGGAACCCGAAAGGGGTGTCGTAAAGGAACTAACACTTCCTTTACACGTAACTAACTCCCTTACCCAACTCTAGTTCTAACGACCAAAGTTGGTCTTTCGGAAACCAACGCCTTTTAAACTCCTTTTCCGATGTTTCCGGTAAAAACATCGGTGGTGACTCCACAGAACCCTTCAAAAATTAGTCCTTGGGTTTGTTAGAAAAGTAGTTTTAAATCAAGAGGGGGGGTGAATTGATTTTTGAAAGTTTTTCGCAATACACAGATTATCTAATTCGAAAATTAAGATTACTTATCAATTCACAAATCACAAAGCAATCAAACAGTTTAAGTGCAGCAGCAGAAATTAAAGAGAGAAAGGTTAGGAAAGATTTCACCGGTAATTTTATACTGGTTCACCCAATACCAGGGCTACGTCCAGACTCCAGCCAAATTCCAGCTGGGTTCCACTAGAATAGATGTTTTACAGACTCACCCTCTTACACCTATTCTAACTCTCCACCAAGAACCAAATTCCAGCTCTTGGAAACCTCTGCAACCAAATTCCAGCCGCAGAGAAACCAGTGCCCAAATTCCAGGCACCACACACAAGAACCAAATTCCAGCTCTTGCTTTAACCTTTCCACCAAGAACCAAATTCCAGTTCTTGGCAACTTTCTACAACAGCTGCAGAAAACTTGTACCCAAATTCCAGGTACAAAACAGTACAAATGAATGAATAGAAATTGAAAAGAAGAAACAAAGAAAGCTCAAACCGGATTACACCAATCCACAGTCAGTTTCTTCTTCAAAGAAATGCAAAGTGCCTCAAGAAAGATTTCAAAAGAAGTTCACAAAAACAGTTGTGTATCTTTCTTGAAAAATGCTAATAGTTGCTTGTATTGATTGCTTGAATTGTGTAAAAACTGATATGTTAAAAGTTCCAAGCAATTCTGTTTATAAAAGAGTATTTTCAAATCTGCTGCATTAATTAATCTGTTGAAAGTTTGTTTTAATCTGTTGAAATAGCCGTTACAATCTGTTAAAAGTCCTTTCAACCCATTAATGCGTTCTTGATCTTTAACAGAAAATGTTTTAGTTGATACGACCACGTTTTTATCAGTTAAAACGTTTTACAAACATTTTCTAAGTATAAAACAATCGATTGAATTGCGTATTAATCGATTGATTTGTTTAAAAACCTTCTTATAAAACTTTCGAAGTTATTTTAGCTGATATAAAGTCGTTTCAATCGATTGAAAAACTGCACATATATTTTCAAGTCATTTTAATCGATTGAAAGTTCGTTTTAATCGATTGAAAAGATTTTCTAAGTTATTTTAATCGATTGAAATACGTTTTAATCGATTGAAATAAGTCTGATCGGTCATAATTCAATTCTGATCGATCATAACCAACTCTGATCGGTCATAATCTCATTCTGATCGATCATACTGACATCCAAAGTGATTTTAATCGATTGAAACGTGTTTTAATCGATTAAAATAATTCTAATCGCTCATATTTAAGATCTGATCGATTATATTGCATTCTGACCTATTACATTCGAATTCTAATCGGTCATAAAGAGTTTTAATCGATTAAAAGAAGTTTGTATCGATTAAAATATTGTAAAAACACTTTTTAAAACATTCTAAGTGTTTTAAATTGATTCTTTCAAACCTTTATCAGTTAATAACTTGTTTAAGAAAATTCTTTGCCAAAATGCTTTTGTTTTTTATTTGTTTAAAACTATTTTTGAGGCATTTTGCAAATTGAGTGAAGAAGCTTTATGCAGTGGAAAAGGTAAAGTGGTTTTACCTAAGCTTTCTGTTTAGACACACTAAGTCTTCAGCTCCTTTGTTCTGAGTGACTTGTTTGACTGCTGCAGAGTTGACCCTTGACTTTATCTTTGACTTCATCAAATCAATGAGATCTTTGCTAGGATCACTTTCAGTCTCCCCCTATTTGATGAAGACAAACACCATTTTGAAAAAACAATCTCTGCAAAATAAGTCACTTGATAATGCAGTTAGGTGAGAAATATAAGAATGTAATAAAGTTTTATTTCTCCCCCTAAAACTTATTTCTCCCCCTAAACTGTTGCTCTTAAATTTATCTTAAAGTGATGCAACTATTTCTCCCCTTTTGACTTCATCAAAAATAGGGAATAGAAGAGAAAAAAATGTAAGGTTTCGAAAATATGCTCAAGTTTTTGAAAATACAAAGTAAATCAATATTTCACTCATGAAAAGAATCAATTAAAGTTGATTCAAGCTTATCTCCATTAACACGTTTGTAATGAATACAATTAACACGTGTAAAGATAAGGGAATCACGCTTTAGTAGCATGTTACAGGAACAGCCATTAACTAAAGCCTTTAATCTTTCTTCCCAGAATAAAAATCGATTAAAAACAGAGCATAATCGGTTAAAATGTTCTTGGTAAATGATTTTAATCGATTGAAAGAAAGGTTTAATCGATTAAAACATTTAAGATTTTGAAAACATGAATTTTTAATAAAAACAATCGATTTTTTCGATTTTAAATCGATTAAAAAAAGTAATGCAATTTGTTGTTTAGTTTATTTAACCGATTAAAAGGTGTTATTATTGACTAAAACAACCAGACTTGCACTCTAAGTAATGTTTGATGCGTCTAAGATGCCTAACTCAGTGCGAATTTTGAAAAACCTATCACTAGCAAGGGGTTTTGTGAAAATATCTGCTAGTTGTTTTTCAGTTTCTATAAAAAAGATCTCGCAATCACCTTTTAGAATATGATCTCTAATAAAATGATGCCTTATTTCTATATGCTTTGATCTAGAATGTTGAATTGGATTTTTAGTTAGCATTATGGCACTGGTATTATCGCATAAGAGAGGGATTTTCCTGAGGGTTAAACCGTAATCCTCAAGCTGCTGTTTTATCCAGAGAGACTGAGCACAGCAACTGCCAGCAGCAATATATTCTGCTTCAGCTGTAGACAAAGCAACACATGACTGCTTCTTGCTGTGCCAAGAGATTAGACTGCTTCCTAGGAGATGACAGGTGCCACTGGTACTCTTTCTGTCAAGTTTACAGCCTGCAAAATCAGAGTCAGAATATCCAACTAAATTCAGTTTAGACTCACCTGGATACCATAACCCAACATTTAAAGTCCCCTTGAGATACTTGAGGATCCTTTTTGCAGCAGTAAGGTGAGACTCTTTTGGTGCAGATTGGAACCTGGCACACATACAGACACTGAACATAATGTCAGGTCTGCTAGCTGTTAAATACAGTAAAGAACCAATAAGCCCCCTATATTTGGTTTCATCAACAGATTTCCCTTTTTCATCAGAATCAAGGTAGCAGTTTGTTGACATAGGTGTTGATGCCTCCTTGCAGTGTTCCATTTCAAATCTCTTCAGCAGTTCTGTGCAGTACTTTGATTGATGAAGAAGACTTCCTTCTTGAAGTTGTTTGACTTGCAGTCCAAGGAAGTAATTAAGTTCCCCCATCATTGACATCTCAAACTCACCCTGCATGTCTTTCATGAAATCTTTGCATAAAGTCTCATTAGTAGCACCAAATATGATGTCATCAACATAAACTTGAACCAGAATTATATCATTATTCAGTTTCTTTAGAAACAAAGTTTTGTCCACCAAACCTCTATGATAGCCCTTTGAGATAAGAAAGTTACTTAACCTTTCATACCATTGCCTTGGGGCTTGTTTGAGACCATACAGGGCTTTCTTCAACCTGTAAACATATTCTGGATGAATATGATCTTCAAACCCAGGTGGTTGAGTGACAAAAACTTCTTCATTCAAATATCCATTCAAGAAAGCGCTTTTGACATCCATTTGGAACAACCTGAAATTTTTAATAGAAGCATAGGCAAGCAGTAATCTAACAGCTTCTAACCTAGCAACTGGAGCATATGTTTCATCAAAGTCTATCCCTTCTTGCTGATTGTACCCTTTAGCAACTAATCTGGCTTTATTTCTTGTGATTATGCCATTTTCATCCATTTTATTCCTAAAAACCCATTTTGAACCCTGCAGTTGTCATCATCCAAGCAAATAACTGTATTTTTATTAATGTAGTATGATGGGTGTTATTCTCACTTATAGTGAACCAGTCATCATTATCTTTTGAAGAATGAGTCATTTTTAACTTTGTTGTTTTCCAGTGGTATCATATGCACAAGTGATTAACAAAAAAACTTATTCTGGTAGAGTGGGCAATGATTAGTAATGAGGACAGGTGATGACAATCAATCCAGAATTCTAAAACAATATAAAATTTATCCCTGTACCACGTTATTCAATTTTTGAATTGCTGTCCCAGATTGGTTCCCTTGCAGTGTCACCTCGTGACATTGATGATTAAAGCAAATTATCAGGGTTGCACAGTTCAATGAATTTCACCAAGAGTTTTGAACCAATGCATGCTCAAAATTATTTCAAATATATTGCAATGTAATATCAAGAAATTTAATGAAAACATGTGTTTATTGGATTTCCTAGTAATCAATAACTTATTACCAGAAACAATTATTAAAAAATCTTTGATCAACTATGTTTTCAGTCCTAACAGTTTGACCTGTTTGTAACTAGTGTCTATAAGAAAAGTTACAGTCTATTCTTTGATAATTTCTTTGATTTTTAGTGTATTACCATGCAGTATTCCATGTAAGGACATCTACAGCTTGAATCATGACTATGTTAAAATAACATTTTCATCTATGGATAACTTTCCTACATGTAAAGTTTGCAGTATTTCAATCGGCAATAACTTTCCCACATTTATTCCACTAGTCTTAGTTTCTAATTAAAGATCTGTTCAGCATGTGCGACACAATTTACAGGATAGTGGGTGAATCAGTTAATTTGTTCTTGGGAATAATGTTGATTTGGTCAAAGAAATCTTTAAAGATTTATTGCAGATAATAGACACTGAGTTTTTGTTTTGAATTTCCCTGTCAAACTTCAATTAGATGTTATAAGTCTTGTTTATAGATCCTAATCAATTGATTAATCAACTCATTATTTATTAATTTGATTCTTGTCATTAGAGTTGAAAACATCTACAGTGAATTAATCGATTTGTTTTATGAAAGAATCGATTTGTAAGGTACAGAATGTAATAAAAAAAATATCACCAGTATTTAAATCGATTAAAACATAAATGAATCGATTAATTTTGATCCTAAGTGTTTTTAGTTGATATAAATTTATTCTAATCGATTAAAACGACTAAACCAACATTCTGAGAACAATTTAATCGATTATTTCGACATTTCAATCGATTAAAATGGTACGGTAAGTTATTTCAATCGATTAATATTGGTTTATATCAATTAAAACAATTAATTTAAATACACAGAACCTGGTTTCGCAGCTCTGATCTTCAAGGGATTCCCAGACTTGTTCCTGCAAAACAAATTAAGAATTGTTCTGGTACCCTTTATAATTACTGGGTCCTGATCAGGTTATTTGAAAGGAATTAATCTTTGGAACCCATTTCATTCTTCCTTTGGGTACTGCATATTTCTTAATTCTGCAGTATTTAACAGAGTGACCCTTTTTCATACAGTAAAAACATTTAATAAATGGAGATGAAACTGTTTTACTATATGCAAAATAATTTTTGAAAGCTCTGGTTTTCTTTCCAATGGCTGGTGTATAACCTATACCACCACGTTCAATAACTAACTTTTGGGAATCAAGTATCTTATCAAGATTATTCTTTCCTTGTGCTAATTTAGATGAAGTTTTTACTAGGTATGATACTTGTTTTTGTAACTCAGGACATTTTTTGCAATCTCCAATATTACACATGCAGTCAGTATCATTCTCTAATTCTAACTTTTTATCCTTAGTTTCTTCATCACTTATTTTCTTTTCAAGAATAATGATCTTGTTTTCTAATAGCCTATTCATGCTTTTCAACTTTCTGTTTTCGGTTTCTAATTTCTTTGTTACTTCATGTATTTCAAAGAAAGCATCTTGTAATGAGCTATAGTTTATAGATTCAGAACTTACACTGGTTTTTGGTGATTCCGATTTGACCATCAAACATATTTCTGGTGCTTCTTCATAGGTCTTTTCAAGAATCTTCCACATTTGTGCAGCAGTTTGGCAGTGTGCAATCCTGAAAAGATCATCTCTGTTAAGGGCAGATAAGATGATATTCTTGGCAATACAATCATCTTGGATTCTGTTAGCAATATCAGTTTCCTGTTCAATAACATTCCAAGCATTTATACTAACAGATTCAATGAAGATTTTCATCCTTATTTTCCAGAATAGATAATCTGTTCCACACAACAGTGGAGGTCTATCAATGTACGCTCCCTCAGAAAATGCCATGGATCGAAGTAACTTGAGTAACTTTCAAGCACCTCGCTCTGATGCCAATTGTTAGAAAAGTAGTTTTAAATCAAGAGGGGGGTGAATTGATTTTTGAAAGTTTTTCGCAATACACAGATTATCTAATTCGAAAATTAAGATTACTTATCAATTCACAAATCACAAAGCAATCAAACAGTTTAAGTGCAGCAGCAGAAATTAAAGAGAGAAAGGTTAGGAAAGATTTCACCGGTAATTTTATACTGGTTCACCCAATACCAGGGCTACGTCCAGACTCCAGCCAAATTCCAGCTGGGTTCCACTAGAATAGATGTTTTACAGACTCACCCTCTTACACCTATTCTAACTCTCCACCAAGAACCAAATTCCAGCTCTTGGAAACCTCTGCAACCAAATTCCAGCCGCAGAGAAACCAGTGCCCAAATTCCAGGCACCACACACAAGAACCAAATTCCAGCTCTTGCTTTAACCTTTCCACCAAGAACCAAATTCCAGTTCTTGGCAACTTTCTACAACAGCTGCAGAAAACTTGTACCCAAATTCCAGGTACAAAACAGTACAAATGAATGAATAGAAATTGAAAAGAAGAAACAAAGAAAGCTCAAACCGGATTACACCAATCCACAGTCAGTTTCTTCTTCAAAGAAATGCAAAGTGCCTCAAGAAAGATTTCAAAAGAAGTTCACAAAAACAGTTGTGTATCTTTCTTGAAAAATGCTAATAGTTGCTTGTATTGATTGCTTGAATTGTGTAAAAACTGATATGTTAAAAGTTCCAAGCAATTCTGTTTATAAAAGAGTATTTTCAAATCTGCTGCATTAATTAATCTGTTGAAAGTTTGTTTTAATCTGTTGAAATAGCCGTTACAATCTGTTAAAAGTCCTTTCAACCCATTAATGCGTTCTTGATCTTTAACAGAAAATGTTTTAGTTGATACGACCACGTTTTTATCAGTTAAAACGTTTTACAAACATTTTCTAAGTATAAAACAATCGATTGAATCGCGTATTAATCGATTGATTTGTTTAAAAACCTTCTTATAAAACTTTCGAAGTTATTTTAGCTGATATAAAGTCGTTTCAATCGATTGAAAAACTGCACATATATTTTCAAGTCATTTTAATCGATTGAAAGTTCGTTTTAATCGATTGAAAAGATTTTCTAAGTTATTTTAATCGATTGAAATACGTTTTAATCGATTGAAATAAGTCTGATCGGTCATAATTCAATTCTGATCGATCATAACCAACTCTGATCGGTCATAATCTCATTCTGATCGATCATACTGACATCCAAAGTGATTTTAATCGATTGAAACGTGTTTTAATCGATTAAAATAATTCTAATCGCTCATATTTAAGATCTGATCGATTATATTGCATTCTGACCTATTACATTCGAATTCTAATCGGTCATAAAGAGTTTTAATCGATTAAAAGAAGTTTGTATCGATTAAAATATTGTAAAAACACTTTTTAAAACATTCTAAGTGTTTTAAATTGATTCTTTCAAACCTTTATCAGTTAATAACTTGTTTAAGAAAATTCTTTGCCAAAATGCTTTTGTTTTTTTATTTGTTTAAAACTATTTTTGAGGCATTTTGCAAATTGAGTGAAGAAGCTTTATGCAGTGGAAAAGGTAAAGTGGTTTTACCTAAGCTTTCTGTTAAGACACACTAAGTCTTCAGCTCCTTTGTTCTGAGTGACTTGTTTGACAGCTGCAGAGTTGACCCTTGACTTTATCTTTGACTTCATCAAATCACTGAGATCTTTGCTAGGATCACTTTCAGGGTTAGCCCGGTTATCGGACAACCCAAGGACGCCCTTTCGAAAACCTCGCCCCTAGGTTAGCCCGGTTATCGGACAACCTAAAGGCGTTGTAACCACCCATAAAAAACGTGAAAATCAAGAGGGTCAAAACCATCGCGTCGCTCCGACCGCCCCTCGTTTTTGGTGGCAGTGACAATAGTAAGCTCCTATCAATGAATCTATGAACATAGCCACCGTCTCCTTATCCGTCAGCGGGGGCTCTATCTGGGCAGCCATCTCCCTCCACCTCTGGGCGTATGCCTTGAACGACTCGTCGGTCTTTTTGCTTAAAGTCCTAAGATCTGACCTATCTGGGGTTAGATCGATGTTATACCGATAACGATGGAGGAAGGCATCCGCCAACTACTTCCAATTTTGGACTTGCCCTTTCTCCAATTGCATGTACCAGTTGAGGGCTGAGTCAGCCAGGCTCTCCTGGAAGGAGTGGATTAGGAGTTTCTCATTTTCAGCGTGTGCAGCCATCTTACGACAATACATCGTAAGATGATTCTTAGGGCAGTCTGGGACCTTGAATTTTGGCGGGAACTGAATGTTCTTGACCAGACACATGTCTGCTGCCTCCTTGACATCAAAGTTATGTCCCTCGACTGCCTTCAGCCTTTCCTCCAGGGCAGAGATTTGTTGCTTGGACACCTCAAGGGTGTGAATGTGCACTGCCGTGGCGTCAAACTGCACAGGGGCTTTCTGTTCAAAGAAGAACTCCTCTTCTTCTTCTTCCTCATGGCGAGAGGCGCAGTCGCGATGAGTTTCCCCTTTGTTGAGGTTTTACTGGCGCATGACCTCCATTAATTGTGTCATTTTCTCTCGGAGGGCGCTAACCTCAGCAATAAGTTTGTGGTTCTGTTCCTCCAGATGCTCCATAGCTCTAGCCTTCTGTGCACGGGTTCAAATGGGAAGAGGACCAGCCACTTTCTTAGATGCCCAAGAATGAATTTTATTAATGGAAATGAATGATAGGTGTGGAATTAGTATCTTCTAAGACAATGACTTAGGTATCATCCTTAAAGCTTACGCCTTGCGGAGTGCCCTACCCACTTTGGTGTAATGGTTCCTTCCCCATCATGGATATGACAAGTATAACGAAGGTCACCATATACCTTAACACATTCGTCCCTTCCTTGTGGATGGTTACAAATGTGCTCGAGACCTCTTTTGTCTTTGTCTTAGAGATATTTAATGTCCCCTGGCATGAATGCATTTATGCATGAGAGATTTTTATTAAAAAGATGTGATGTGTATGCATACTTCCCTTATGTATTTATTTTCTCTCTTGGTTTTTCAACTTATGACATGATGTGATATGAATGATTTGACCTTGTCAAAAATCATTTTATTCAAATTCGTTATTATTATTTTTCTTTTTTGATTTATTTGGTTTATTTGTTTTTTATAACATTTTATCTCTTCTATCGGACTGCGTGACTACTTAGCTTACAAACAACCTGAAACCAGGCTAGCTAAAAGGCAAACTGTCCGAGATAAAAATGGTTTATTGCAAAAGAATAATTTTAACGTCCCTTATCTCTTCTGTCGGACTGCGTGGCTACTTAGCTTACAAAGAACCTGAAATCAGGCTAGCTAAAAGGCAGACTGTCCGAGATAAAAATGGTTTATTACAAAAGAATAATTTTAACGTCCCTTATCTCTTCTGTCGGACTGTGTGGCTACTTAGCTTACAAAGAACCTAAAACCAGGCTAGCTAAAAGGCAGAATGTCCGAGATAAAGGTGTTTATTGTGAAAAGATTTTTTTGAAGTTTTTCTATTTTTTTGTTGTATGTTTATGCTATGCAACAATCAAATGCAACAAACAAATACACACACAATTCATTCATCTGCGAACAATAGGATGACATTTTTAATCACGAGGTAGGGGTATCCTACAGAATAGTGCATATTCAGGGTAGTTCTAAATTTCCTCACCAAGGTCAGGCCCCCAAGGTGCCCCCATTATAGGGTCCCCACTCTGCCAGCCTTCAGACCATGCATGGTACTAAGGCCTTAGTCAGTCTTTGTCTTTGGGTCAAAAGAGGAAGGTTATCACCTTAAGTGGTGGTTTCCGACCATACCGATGGGCTCATGACCCTCACTACGGCAAATCATACAATGCCACCCACTCCTTATGGATATCCCACTTGCCCCCAGGGTATAGGGGGAACTGTTGTGTGCAAAGGTTTGTGTATAGTTTGTATTTCAAACAATTTGCATAAAATAAACATACAACAATTATAAAAGCTAAGCAATTAAAGCATGTTATAAAACAAGGAAAGGTAAAGGCGCAATTTTAAGTTTTATTTCTTAAAACTAGTTCATCACTATATGGGATCAACTGTCTAGCTTCCCCAATGAAGTCGCCATCTGTCGTCGCTGTCAGAAGAGGTGGTCGGAGCGACGCGATGGTTTTCTTTCACTCGTGTTTTTTAAAGAAATGGTTCAACGCCTTTAGGTTGTCCGATAACTGGGCTGGACCTAAAGGCGAGGTTTTCGAAAGGTTTGAGGAGTTGCCACTAATGTTTTTACGAGAAACATTGGAAAAGGAAGAAAAAGAAGGCAGTGGTTTTTTTAAGAAAAACCAACTTTGGTCATTACAACTAGAGTTAGGTCAGGGAGTTAGTTACATGTAGGGAATATATTAGCTTCCCCTACAACGACCCTTTCGGGTTCCCTATGATGGACCATTTTTGTAAAGAAATAATAACTCTAAATTGTGCTTTTACCCTTATTTATTCATTACGAAAATTAAATTATTGACTACATGGCCCTAAATGATTAATGCACAACAATACTATCTAAAAAGCAGTAAAATAGAGAATGAAATATATAGGAACCTTCGAAGCAAGGTTTTATAGTGAGTTCTTTGAAAGAGAGTGTTTTTTGGCAATCCCCACACTCTATAATGATGATCGTTGTTCCTCGCAACACTATAGAACGCTTTCTAAGAACTCTAAGAAACTCTGGAAATGGTTCAGAGGGGTCCTAGGAGAGTAATTCGAAAGAAGTACAGAAGGAAAAGTGGTAGAATGGTGTGAAAATAGTGAGAAAGTCCCCCCTTTTATAGGAATTCGCACCTGTCAGGTCGGGACCTCTGTCTCGGCTGACAAGGTCGAGACTACCGTCTCGCCAAATGGAACGGTAATCTCGCCTTTAGCAAGTGGCGAGATGGCGGTCTGGCCTTCAACAAGTGGCGAGACGACGGTCTCGCCATTGGCGAGTGGCGAAACGATGGTCTCGCCATTGGCGAGTGGCGAGACAGCGGTCTCGCCAAACGAGACGGCGGTCTCGACCCTTTGGGTAAAATTTCTTATTTTTCTTGTACAAAAATCCTTCCTATTCTAATATGGGGCCTATTGATCAATCCTAGGGACCTTTTAGGCCTTGCCCATCTTCGAATGGAAGTCTTCTACTCTTTATTTTGAGGCCGAGCAAGATTTGGGGTCTACATTTACAAAGCCCATTTATTCAAAGATCTCACGGCCACGGGCGGGGACCGCGAGAGATGCAGGAAGCTTAAAAAACATGAAGAGCCCTAGTCAGCTAGCCTTCTCTATCCCTCCTCATTACTCAAATGGCGATAGAGGCTTGATATCCATGTTAGGAGTGGCAGCGTCGAAAGTGAGCCACTTGACATCCAACAACTCTTGGACCTTGTATTTCAAGGCCCGACAATCTTCCACAGAATGTCCAGGAGCGCCTGAGTGGTAAGTGCATTTTTCGTTAGGCTTATACCACTTAGAGTAGGGTGGATCAATCTTCCTCGGAGGGATGTGTGCTAGGAGCTCGGTCTCTAACAGCTTCGGTAGCAGATTTCCATAGGAGGTTGGAATAGGGGTGAACTCCTTTCGTGGCTGCCTAGCTTGTTGCATAGAGGTAGAAGGAGTAGTAAGGTTGATGGCATTCACATTTCTCTCCTCCTTCTTGCTAAGGAACTTCTTGAATGATGCATTGGGAGCGGGAGGTTGAGTGATCCTTCTGCTCTTCAGTCCTTGCTCCACCCTTTTGCCTGTGTGGTTGATGTGGATGCCTTTGTGGTGGATATGTTGATGGCGCATTAGTTCCATTAACTGCATCATCTATTCCTTCATGGAATTAAGCTCAGCAATGAACTTGCAATTCTGTTCTTCTATGTCCTCCATTAACCGAGTCATTTGCTCCTTTATGGCGTTAAGCTCAATGGTGAGCTTATGATTTTTTTCTTCCAATTGTTCCATCCTCTAAGCCTTCTGCGCGCGAGAGAGGATAGGAAGAAGACCAACCACTTTCTAGAGTGCAAATGAATTAGGGTTTTTATTAAAAATGAATGATTGGTGTGGGATAGATATTCCTTAAGAAAATGGCTTTGGTATCATCCTTAAAGCTTACGCTTTGCAGAGTGTCATACCCATTTCGGTATAATGGTTCCTTCCCCATCATGGATTTGACAAGTATAACGAAGGTCACCATATACCTTAGCACACTTGTCCCTTCCTTGCTAAAGATTACAAGTGCACTTGGGTCTCTTTCGCCTTTGTCTTAGAGATATCTAATGCCCTCTAGCATGGGTGTGTTTATGCATGCACTAGTACAAAAAGGTAGAAAATGTTCAAAGTAGGATAACTTTTGACTGGGATGTCAAATTTGGACGCACAACATAGCAAAATGAAGAGGAAAAAGTGAAGAACAGGCGCCAAATTCCTCAAGGGGATTTGTCCTAACAAATTCCCCAAAAAATGCTCGTAAGATTTATTAAGACTCAATCTGCACTAGTGATGAGGGATTTATTAAGATGATGTGTATGCATACTTTCCTTATGCATTTATTTTCTCTCTTAGTTTTTTTCACATATGAAATGATGCGGGTATGAATGATTTGACTTTGTCAAAATCATTTTATTAAATTTCATTATTTTGTTTTTTATTCATTTTGTGACCCCTTTATCTCTTTTGTAGGTCAACGTGGCTACTTAGCTTACAAAGAACCTAAAACCAAGCTAGCTAAAATGATGATTGTCCGAGATAAAGTTGGTTTATTATGAAAGAATGATTTTAGAATCTCTTATCTCTTTTGTCGGTCCACGTGGCTACTTAGCTTACAAAGAACCTGAAATCAGGCTAGCTAAAATGTAGATTGTCCGAGATAAGGGTGTTTGTTATGAAAATGTTTTTGAGATTTTTTGTATTTATTTTGTTGTTGTATGATTATACTATGCAACAAACAAATGCAACAAACAAATCACTCATCTACGAACAATGTGACAATGTTTTTATCACGAGGTAGGGTATCCTGTAGAAAAGTGCGTATTCAAGGTGGTTCTTGTTAGAAAAGTAGTTTTAAATCAAGAGGGGGGGTGAATTGATTTTTGAAAGTTTTTCGCAATACACAGATTATCTAATTCGAAAATTAAGATTACTTATGAATTCACAAATTACAATGCAATCAAACAGTTTAAGTGCAGCAGCAGAAATTAAAGAGAGAAAGGTTAGGAAAGATTTCACCGGTAATTTTATACTGGTTCACCCAATACCAGGGCTACGTCCAGACTCCAGCCAAATTCCAGCTGGGTTCCACTAGAATAGATGTTTTACAGACTCACCCTCTTACACCTATTCTAACTCTCCACCAAGAACCAAATTCCAGCTCTTGGAAACCTCTGCAACCAAATTCCAGCCGCAGAGAAACCAGTGCCCAAATTCCAGGCACCACACACAAGAACCAAATTCCAGCTCTTGCTTTAACCTTTCCACCAAGAACCAAATTCCAGTTCTTGGCAACTTTCTACAACAGCTGCAGAAAACTTGTACCCAAATTCCAGGTACAAAACAGTACAAATGAATGAATAGAAATTGAAAAGAAGAAACAAAGAAAGCTCAAACCGGATTACACCAATCCACAGTCAGTTTCTTCTTCAAAGAAATGCAAAGTGCCTCAAGAAAGATTTCAAAAGAAGTTCACAAAAACAGTTGTGTATCTTTCTTGAAAAATGCTAATAGTTGCTTGTATTGATTGCTTGAATTGTGTAAAAACTGATATGTTAAAAGTTCCAAGCAATTCTGTTTATAAAAGAGTATTTTCAAATCTGCTGCATTAATTAATCTGTTGAAAGTTTGTTTTAATCTGTTGAAATAGCCGTTACAATCTGTTAAAAGTCCTTTCAACCCATTAATGCGTTCTTGATCTTTAACAGAAAATGTTTTAGTTGATACGACCACGTTTTTATCAGTTAAAACGTTTTACAAACATTTTCTAAGTATAAAACAATCGATTGAATCACGTATTAATCGATTGATTTGTTTAAAAACCTCTTTATAAAACTTTCCAAGTTATTTTAGCTGATATAAAGTCGTTTCAATCGATTGAAAATCTGCACATATATTTTCAAGTCATTTTAATCGATTGAAAGTTCGTTTTAATCGATTGAAAAGATTTTCTAAGTTATTTTAATCGATTGAAATGCGTTTTAATCGATTGAAATAAGTCTGATCGGTCATAATTCAATTCTGATCGATCATAACCAACTCTGATCGGTCATAATCTCATTCTGATCGATCATACTGACATCCAAAGTGATTTTAATCGATTGAAACGTGTTTTAATCGATTAAAATAATTCTAATCGCTCATATTTAAGATCTGATCGATTATATTGCATTCTGACCTATTACATTCGAATTCTAATCGGTCATAAAGAGTTTTAATCGATTAAAAGAAGTTTGTATCGATTAAAATATTGTAAAAACACTTTTTAAAACATTCTAAGTGTTTTAAATTGATTCTTTCAAACCTTTATCAGTTAATAACTTGTTTAAGAAAATTCTTTGCCAAAATGCTTTTGTTTTTTTATTTGTTTAAAACTATTTTTGAGGCATTTTGCAAATTGAGTGAAGAAGCTTTATGCAGTGGAAAAGGTAAAGTGGTTTTACCTAAGCTTTCTGTTAAGACACACTAAGTCTTCAGCTCCTTTGTTCTGAGTGACTTGTTTGACAGCTGCAGAGTTGACCCTTGACTTTATCTTTGACTTCATCAAATCACTGAGATCTTTGCTAGGATCACTTTCAGTCTCCCCTATTTGATGAAGACAAACACCATTTTGAAAAAACAATCTCTGCAAAATAAGTCACTTGATAATGCAGTTAGGTGAGAAATATAAGAATGTAATAAAGTTTTGTTTCTCCCCCTAAAACTTATTTCTCCCCTAAAATGTTGCACTTAAATTTATCTTAAAGTGATGCAACTATTTCTCCCCTTTTGACTTCATCAAAAATAGGGAAACAGAAGAGAAAAGAATAAAATGTAAGGTTTCGAAAAATATGCTCAAGTTTTTGAAAAAACAAAGTGAATCAATATTTCACTCATGAAAAGAATCAATTAAAGTTGATTCAAACTTATCTCCATTAACACGTTTGTAATGAATACAATTAACACGTGTAAAGATAAGGGAATCACGCTTTAGTAGCATGTTTACAGAAACAGCCATTAACTAAAGCCTTTAATCCTCTTTTCAGAATAAAAATCGATTAAAAACAGAGCATAATCGGTTAAAATGATCTTGGTAAATTATTTTAATCGATTGAAAGAAAAGTTTAATCGATTAAAACATTTAAGATTTTGAAAACATGAAACTTTAGTAAAAATAATCGATTATTTCGATTTTGAATCGATTAAAACATGTTGAAATTTGCTGTTTAAGTTTATTTAACCGATTAAAAAGTGTTTTTATTAACTAAAACAACCAGATTTTGAAAATCATGATATATCTGATGTGAATATCTCGTATCTAATCTATTGGATATGTAGTGAACTGATTGTCTAGATCAATATCAACTATTTTTCACTGATAATCTACCACTATCAGATTTAATTTTAAGTTTGGCTAATTTTACTGTTATAAGACAGTTTTAAAAGGTTTTAATCGATCAATGCCCAGTTTTAAAAGAGATTCAGGGATCTATCATCTACTTCTATCTAAGCCAGTTCAATCTAGATTTAGATCCTAAATCATATTTAACCAAAGCTAGATCAAGAGTCCCTGGTATAACACCAGTTAATATTACAGTCCATGCAAAAAATATAAAGATAGAAATAAGCAGAAGATAAAGATGATGAGGGGAACTAGTCATCCCAATTTCCCTGATTGAACTGCTTATCCACCAGCTTGGTGATCATTCATTTGATCCCCACCAATATCAAAAGATAATAGGCTTTCCTTTTTGCTGGAACCAATTTTGCTCTATCAACTATTTGAGTCAACAACTGCTGTCACTCCTGTATCAGCAACAGACACAGAAACTTTTCCTGAAAAGAAATCTTTTAGCAGTTTACTGTTACTATTGACTGCATTACAGTCCATGGTTGACACTCAATGGAATTAAATGTTTCTATAGGAACATCAACTATTACACATTTGAGGCATAATCATGTACTGACTGACTTACTTTCAGTGTCAAATCCCACACAGAATGCATGATACCATAAATTGCATGAATCACAGATTAATGATGTACTGAGATAGGAATTTCCTTTCAAAATAGCCAACCCA
This sequence comes from Sphenostylis stenocarpa, assembly GCA_963425845.1. Lineage (NCBI taxonomy): Eukaryota > Viridiplantae > Streptophyta > Magnoliopsida > Fabales > Fabaceae > Sphenostylis > Sphenostylis stenocarpa. The sequence goes on along the minus strand of OY731404.1, from coordinate 23,486,061 downwards.
TTTTGAACCCTGCAGTTATCATTATCCAAGCAAATAACTGTATTTTTATTAATGTAGTATGATGGGTGTTATTCTCACTTATAGTGAACCAGTCATCATTATCTTTTGAGGAATGAGTCATTTTTAACTTTGTTGTTTCCAGTGGTATCATATGCACAAGTGATTAACAAAAAACTTATTCTGGTAGAGTGGGCAATGATTAGTAATGAGGACAGGTGATGACAATCAATCCAGAATTCTAAAACAATATAAAATTTATCCCTGTACCACGTTATTCAATTTTTGAATTTCTGTCCCAGATTGGTTCCCTTGCAGTGTCACCTCGTGACATTGATGATTAAAGCAAATTATCAGGGTTGCACAGTTCAATGAATTTCACCAAGAGTTTTGAACCAATGCATGCTCAAGATTATTTCAGAAATATTGCTAGGTAATATCAAGAAATCTAATGTAAACATTTGTTCATTGAACTTCCTAGTCATCAACAATTTATTACCAGAATCAACTATCACTGAAAGAATCTTTGATAAACTATGTTTTCAGTCCTAATAGTTTGACCTGTTTGTAACTAGTGTCTATAAGAAAAGTTACAGTCTATTCTTTGATAATTTCTTTGATTTTCAGTGTATTACCATGCAGCATTCCATGTAAGGACATCTACAGCTTGAATCATGACTATGTTAAAATAACATTTTCATCTATGGATAACTTTCCTACATGTAAAGTTTGCAGTATTTCAATCGGCAATAACTTTCCCACATTTATTCCACTAGTCTTAGTTTCTAATTAAAGATCTGTTCAGCATGTGCGACACAATTTACAGGACAGTGGGTGAATCAGTTAATTTGTTCTTGGGAATAATGTTGATTTGGTCAAAGAAATCTTTAAAGATTTATTGCAGATAATAGACACTGAGTTTTTGTTTTGAATTTCCCTGTCAAACTTCAATTAGATGTTATAAGTCTTGTTTACAGATCCTAATCAATTGATTAATCAACTCATTATCTATTAATTTGATTCTTGTCATTAGAGTTGAAAACATCTACAGTGAATTAATCGATTTGTTTTATAAAAGGATCGATTAGTTTAATACAGAATGAAATCAATAACATGACACCAGAATTTAAATCGATTAAAACGTAAATGAATCGATTAATTTTGATACCTAAGTGTTTTTAGTTGATATAAATTTATTCTAATCGATTAAAACGACTAAACCAACATCCTGAGATCAGTTCAATCGATTATTTCGATATTTCAATCGATTAAAATCGTACGGACAGATATCAGTAAGTTATTTTAATCGATTAATATTGATTTATATCAATTAAAACAATTAATTTAAATACACAGAACCTGGTTTCGCAGCTCTGATCTTCAAGGGATTCCCAGACTTGTTCCTGCAAAACAATTAAGTATTTTTCTGGTACCCTTTATAATTATTGGGTCCTGATCATGTTATTTGAAAAGAATTAATCTTTGGAACCCATTTCATTCTTCCTTTAGGAATGGCATACTTTTTGATTCTGCAATATTTAACAGAATGCCCTTTCTTCATGCAGTAAAAACATTTGATAAATGGAGATGAAACTGTTTTACTATATGCAAAATAATTTTTGAATGCTCTTGTTTTCTTTCCAATAGATGGTGTATAACCTATGCCACCACGTTCAATAACTAATTTTTGGGAATTAAGTATCTTATCAAGATTATTTTTTCCTTGTGCCAATTTAGATGAGGTTTTTACTAGATATGATACTTGTTTCTGTAACTCAGGACAGTTTTTGCAATCTTTAATATTACACATGCAATCAGTATCATTCTCTAATTCTAACTTAGTTTCTTCATCAGTTATTTTCTTTTCAAGAAGAATGATCTTGTTTTCTAAAAGCCTATTCATGCTTTTCAATTTTCTATTTTCAGTTTCTAATTTCTTTGCTACTGCATGTATTTCAAGAAAAGCATCTTGTAATGAGCTATAGTTCATAGATTCAGAACTTACACTGGTATTTGGTGATTCTGAGTTGACCATCAAGCATATTTCTGGTGCTTCTTCATAGGTCTTTTCAAGAATCTTCCACATTTGTGCAGCTGTTTGGCAATGTGCAATCCTGAAAAGATCATTTTTGTTAAGGGCGGATAAGATGATGTTCTTGGCAATACAATCATCTTGAATTCTGTTAGCAATATCAATTTCCTGTTCAATAACATTCCAAGCATTTATACTAACAGATTCAATGAAGATTTTCATCCTTATTTTCCAATATAGGTAATCTGTTCCACTTAACAGTGGAGGTCTATCAATGCACGCTCCCTCAGAAAATGCCATGGATCGAAGTAACTTGATTAACTTTCAAGCACCTCGCTCTGATGCCAATTGTTAGAAAAGTAGTTTTAAATCAAGAGGGGGGGTGAATTGATTTTTGAAAGTTTTTCGCAATACACAGATTATCTAATTCGAAAATTAAGATTACTTATGAATTCACAAATTACAATGCAATCAAACAGTTTAAGTGCAGCAGCAGAAATTAAAGAGAGAAAGGTTAGGAAAGATTTCACCGGTAATTTTATACTGGTTCACCCAATACCAGGGCTACGTCCAGACTCCAGCCAAATTCCAGCTGGGTTCCACTAGAATAGATGTTTTACAGACTCACCCTCTTACACCTATTCTAACTCTCCACCAAGAACCAAATTCCAGCTCTTGGAAACCTCTGCAACCAAATTCCAGCCGCAGAGAAACCAGTGCCCAAATTCCAGGCACCACACACAAGAACCAAATTCCAGCTCTTGCTTTAACCTTTCCACCAAGAACCAAATTCCAGTTCTTGGCAACTTTCTACAACAGCTGCAGAAAACTTGTACCCAAATTCCAGGTACAAAACAAGTACAAATGAATGAATAGAAATTGAAAAGAAGAAACAAAGAAAGCTCAAACCGGATTACACCAATCCACAGTCAGTTTCTTCTTCAAAGAAATGCAAAGTGCCTCAAGAAAGATTTCAAAAGAAGTTCACAAAAACAGTTGTGTATCTTTCTTGAAAAATGCTAATAGTTGCTTGTATTGATTGCTTGAATTGTGTAAAAACTGATATGTTAAAAGTTCCAAGCAATTCTGTTTATAAAAGAGTATTTTCAAATCTGCTGCATTAATTAATCTGTTGAAAGTTTGTTTTAATCTGTTGAAATAGCCGTTACAATCTGTTAAAAGTCCTTTCAACCCATTAATGCGTTCTTGATCTTTAACAGAAAATGTTTTAGTTGATACGACCACGTTTTTATCAGTTAAAACGTTTTACAAACATTTTCTAAGTATAAAACAATCGATTGAATCACGTATTAATCGATTGATTTGTTTAAAAACCTCTTTATAAAACTTTCCAAGTTATTTTAGCTGATATAAAGTCGTTTCAATCGATTGAAAATCTGCACATATATTTTCAAGTCATTTTAATCGATTGAAAGTTCGTTTTAATCGATTGAAAAGATTTTCTAAGTTATTTTAATCGATTGAAATGCGTTTTAATCGATTGAAATAAGTCTGATCGGTCATAATTCAATTCTGATCGATCATAACCAACTCTGATCGGTCATAATCTCATTCTGATCGATCATACTGACATCCAAAGTGATTTTAATCGATTGAAACGTGTTTTAATCGATTAAAATAATTCTAATCGCTCATATTTAAGATCTGATCGATTATATTGCATTCTGACCTATTACATTCGAATTCTAATCGGTCATAAAGAGTTTTAATCGATTAAAAGAAGTTTGTATCGATTAAAATATTGTAAAAACACTTTTTAAAACATTCTAAGTGTTTTAAATTGATTCTTTCAAACCTTTATCAGTTAATAACTTGTTTAAGAAAATTCTTTGCCAAAATGCTTTTGTTTTTTTATTTGTTTAAAACTATTTTTGAGGCATTTTGCAAATTGAGTGAAGAAGCTTTATGCAGTGGAAAAGGTAAAGTGGTTTTACCTAAGCTTTCTGTTAAGACACACTAAGTCTTCAGCTCCTTTGTTCTGAGTGACTTGTTTGACAGCTGCAGAGTTGACCCTTGACTTTATCTTTGACTTCATCAAATCACTGAGATCTTTGCTAGGATCACTTTCAGTTCTAATTATCCTCACCAAGGTCAGGCCCCCAAGGTGCCCCCATTAGAGGGTCCCCATTCTCCCAGCCTTCAGACCATGCATGGCACTAGGGCCTTGTCAGTCTTTAGGCCAAAAGAGGAAGGTTATCACCTTGAGTGGTGGTTTCCGACCATACCGGTGGGCTCATGACCCTTACTACGACAAATTGTACAATGTCACCCACTCCCTAAGGTTATCCCACTTGCCCCCGGGTATAGGGGGAACTGTTGTGTGCAAGGGTGTGTGTACAGTTGTTATTTCAAACAATTACATAAAGTAAGCATACAACAATTATTAAACCCAAGCAATAAATCATGTTATAAAAGTAAGAAAGGGTAAAAGCGTAATTTCAAGTTTTTATTTCTTAAACTAGCTCATCACTAAATGAGATCAACTCTCTAGCTTCCCCAGTGGAGTCGCCATTTATCGCCACCGTCAAAAGAGGCAATCGAAGTGATGCGATGGTTTTGTTTGACTCGTGTTTTTTAAAGAGGATGTTCAACGCCTTTAGGTTGTCCACCGGGCTGGACCTAAAGGCGAAGTTTTTGAAAAGGTTCGATGGAGTCGTCACCGATGCTTTTACCATAAACATTGAATAAGGAAAAAAGGCATTGGTTTTAGAAAACCAACTTTGGCCGTTATAACCAGAGTTGGGTAAGAGAGTTAGTTACGTGTGGGAAAGGTGTTAGCACCCCACAATGCCCCTGTCGAGTTCCCTATGATAGACTAGTTTATAAGATAAAGACTAAGAAATTATACTTTTACCCTATTTATTTATCTATTTGCAGAATTTAAATGTCTAGATGACCCTAATATCTAATGCATACAAGGAAAGCGATAAAGAAAAGCAGTAAAAGAGAGAGAATAAGGAAAAGAACCTCCGAAGCGAGATTTTTTATTAACTTTTCAAAACTTGAGGAAGCTTTTTGGTTATCCTCGCACTCTATAAGCACGCTCCTCTCCCGCAATAAAATAAACTACCCTTCTACCGAGTGCCGAATATCTCAAAAGGAGACCTCCTTAACCAATTTCTACTTTAAACGAAAATCGGAAGGCTCTCGAACTCTAGAAAGTGCTCAAAGTTATCCCGCAATCTTAAGAGAGCTTCTAGGATGAGAGAAGGGGTGAAAAACTATGTGAAATTGAGGGAGGGAAGGTCCCTATTTATAGGATTTCACACCAAGCAGGCTGGGACGGGCATCTGGCCTTCTGAACGGCCGTCTAGGATTTTGAGACGACCATCTCGAAAAACGAGACGGTAGTCTCGCCTCAAGGGAAAAGTGAGACGGCCGTTTGGGAAAATGAGACGGCCATTCGGGAAACCGAGACGACCGTCTAGGGCGTCCTATCAGAATTTTCCTATTTTTTCTATATGAAAAGCCCTCCTATCCTTACATGGAGACTAGTAAACATGCCTAAGGGCCTAAAGGAGGTCTTCTGGCTTTATTGTCAAGCCAGGCAAGATTTGGGGTCTACAGGGGGCATATCACAAACTCCAACAAGCCACCCTTTGGAATCTTGTACTCATTTTCACCCTTTTCCCTCAAGTTGGACAAAAGGTAGTGGTGGTAGAAGTTGCCAATGATGCCCACCACAAACATCACAATGCTAGGATACAACAGATGGATTGGTGGTTCTGGAAGCCCATGTGTTAAGTGTTGAGCATAGGTCATAGTAGCAGCTGATAGGAAATTACTCAGAGTGATGGGGATTGTAGAATCAAGAGTCATTCCACCACTATATTTGTGAATAAATAGAACCTACACATCAACAATAAAAATTATGACTATAATTATTTAATGTAATTCTATTCATATTTTTCTTTTTCCAGGAGATCAGGTCTTGAGATATAGTCCATATTATTAACTCAACTTGGCTTCTTAACTTCGACAGAAGTGAAATTACAAATTTAAAAACACCAGTGACAGGTACAATATTTATCTCATACAATATCTTCTTAATTTGTATTTTCTTAAATGTAGTTAATTTAATTAAGATTTTATTGAGTTTTTGTTACCATGGGTTCACTTTGTTAGGCTTACAATATTTCACATCATGGTCATAATAAAAGCTTGATAGAGAGAGGTTGACAATGTGAGCATGTTGATGAATTAAACATAATCCAACATTAGAATTTATTCTAAAGATTATTAGAATTTAAGTTTGTAACATGTGTTGATGTTAAACTTAATAATTTATTTTCTTGAAAACATAACTTTTTTAATTTTTTTAATGAGACCATATCGAAGATGGATGTTACAAAGAAATAATCAACTCGACATTATAACTGAAGAATTCATAAATGGTGTTTATGGTTTTATTCAAATAGCGACAAGAGACCCAAAATTTGCTGATGTAGTAGGGCGTATTCCTTGCCCATGTGGAAAATGTAGGAATCATTATTGGGATGTATCATTTAATGTGGAAAAGCATTTGTATCACCATGGATTTATGGATGGTTACACAAATTGGATCCTTCATGGTGAGGAAAGATGGATCGATGATGTATCAACTTCTCTCTTTCAAGAACATAATGAGGATAATAGAAGTCCATATGTTGATATGGTTATGGATGTTGCTTATGTTAGATTAAATCCAAAAAAAGAAGAGGTGCAAGAGGGCCCAAATCCATCAGCTAAGAAGTTTTTTAACTTATTAAAGGATGCTAATAAACCTTTATGGGATGGTTGTAAGAAACATACAAAGTTATCAGCCGTAACACAACTGTTAAACCAGAAGTCAGAGTTTAACATGAGTGTTAATTATTATGATTGAATGATTGCTATAATCAAAAGCATGGCTCCAGATTCAGAAAGGTTGCCTGAAAATTTGTATAGATCGAAGAGAATAGTTAATGAGTTGGGATTAGGATATGAAAAGATAGATGCATGTCCTAATAATTTCATGCTATATTACAAATAAAATAGTGATAAGAATGCTTGCTTGGTGTGTAAAGAACCACGATTTAAACCGAAGACATCTTCAAAAATTAAAGATGTGCCTTACTCAGTGTTGAGATATTTCCCCATTGTTCTAATACTCCAACGCCTATTTATGTCTATTCATACTTCAAAATATATGCGTTGGCATGCAGATGGAGTGTGCCAAGATGAATCAATGATGACACATCTAGTTGATGCACAAGCTTGGAAAATATTCAATGAAACACATCCTACATTTGATCAAGATCCAAGAAAGGTTAGACTTTGACTTTGCACAGGGTTTTAATCCATTTAGTAATTCAGGTAACCCATATTCATGTTGGCCTATTTTTGTCACACTTTACAATCTTCCTCCAAGTATGTATATGAAAAGGGAATTCATATTTCTTACTCTTGTGATTCATGGACCCAAGTCACCTGGTAAAAATTTATATATTTATTTGGAACCTCTTATTGATGAGTTGAAAATCTTATGGAACATTGGGGTTAACACTTTCGATGCATTGAAAAGGCAGAATTTCATTATAAAAGCAACTCTAATGTGGACAATAAGTGATTTTCTAGCTTATGGAATATTGTCTGGATGGAGTAATCATGGGAGATTAGCTTGTCCACATTGTATGGGGGATATTAAATCATTTAGATTGAAGAATGGTGGTAAACCTTGTTGGTTTGATTGTCATCGTCGATTTTTGCCTATCAATCATCCCTTTCGTCATGGTCTATGCTCTTTTAAGAAGTTGGTAGTTGAGAATGTTGACTATACTGTTAGAAAAAGAGGTTGAGATCAATAAGGGGGGTGAATTGATCTTTGAAAGATTTTTGCAATTTACAGATTATCTATTTCAAAGATTAAGAGTTCTGATCAATTCTTGAATCAAACAAAACAAACAATCAAAATAAAGGCAGCAACAGAATTAAAGAGAGAAAGGTTTAAAGAGATACAACCAAGATTTATAGATTTATACTGGTTCACCCAATCCCAGGGCTACGTCCAGTTCTCAAGCCAAATTCCAGCTGAGTTCCACTAGATTGAATGTTTTACAGATTAGAGATTCCAATCACACACCCAATCTACCACAAGACCCAAATTCCAGATCTTGCACCCAAACCTTCACCAAGAACCAAATTCCAGTTCTTGAACCAACCTACAGCCAAATTCCAGCTACAGAACTAGTGCCCAACAATTCTAGACACACACCACCCAAGAACCAAGTTTCAGTTCTTATATCAACCTGCAGCCAAATTCTAGCTACAGAAGTGCCTAATAATTCCAGACACACGCCACCCAAGAACCGAGTTCCAGTTCTTGTACCAACCTGCAGCCAAATTCCAGCTACAGAAGCAATTCCCAACAATTCTAGACACCCACAATACATTAAAGAAATGTAAAGAAACAAAGAGAAGAAACTAGAACAATCAAACCCGGATTATGTAGCTGTACAGAATTAGTTTCTTCACAAAAAGAATGCAAAAATTGCCTCAAGAAAGAACTATGAAAAACTTCACCAAACATGCGCGATTCTTTCTTGAAAATAGCTCTTATGATTGCTTGATTGATTGCTCAAAAGTGTATTTTAAAATGTTGAATCAAATATGTTTATATTGAGATTTATTTCAACTGCTGGTTTAATTAATCTGCTAAAACAATATTTTAATATGTTAAAATGTTCTTGATTATATTCTAGATTTATTTTAACTGATGAGACGAGTGTTTTAATCGATTAAAACAATTAACAAAAAGTCCCTTAATTTGTTTTAATTGATTATTTCGCAGTTTAATCGATTAATATTCTGCAAAAACTTTCACAAAACTTTTTAAGTGATTTTAACTGATAACAACAAGTTTTAATCGATTAAAATAGTTATCAAAAAGTTCCTTAAGTTGTTTTAATTGATTAATTCAATTTTACATCGATTAAAATTTGACAGAACACCTTTCAAAATATTTCAAGTTGTTTTAATCGATTATTTCGAATATACATCGATTAAAATACTTGACGAACATCTTTCAAAACACTTCAAGTTATTTTAATCGATTCTTTCGAGTTTGTATCGATTAAAATACTGTCAGAACACTTTCCAAAATATTTTAAGTGATTTTAATCGATTATTTCGAAACTATATCAGTTAAAACGTCGACGAAGGTTTTCAAAAACTACTTTAATGAAAATAATTGATTAATTCGAAAGTGTATCAATTAAAACAGTTCCAGTGAATGTTTTAAAAAGTTTTAATCGATTATTTCGAAAACCTATCGATTAAAAATCTGTTATGTAAGTTTAAAGAACATTTTAATTGATAAAGCACATATAATATAAGTTAAAACAATTTCCTAAAAACAATTTAACCGATTACTTTGGTTTTTAATGGATTGAAAACATCTTTAGAGACATTTTCAAATTCTTTCAAATGATGAAACATCATGCAGCAGAGAGATATGAATGATTATACCTATGTATAGATGCAAACTCACTAATCACTCTACCCTTTTAACCCAAGTAACCTTTGACTTCATCAGATTAGCCTTTGACTTCATCAAATTAACAAGATCTTTGTTTTATCAAATGATTCAATAAGATCTTCATCACTTTCATATACAAGGATATGATGCTTGAAGATTTTGATGATGATTCAAGAACAAAGGACTTAAAGACTTGAAGACTTATAATCATCTGTATTTACCTGTAATAACTCTGTTTTGTCTTGTTTAGTCTGTAAAAATTAGAGTCCAAGATAGCCAACACATAGTCCATCCTTTAAAAGTTCATTTTTATCAAAACCACTCTGTGATAATCAATTATCACTCAGGATAATCGATTATCCTGCATTGAAATCTATTTTCTGAAAACCTTGCTGGAATAATGAATTATCTGGGTTGATAATTGATTATCCCAGCTGAAATAATCGATTATCTACCCAAATAATCGATTATCTTGGTCTAGTTTACTCCTTTGTGAAAATGGTTCTGTGATAATCGATTATCACTTAAGATAATTGATTATCTACGTCTGTTATGAGTTTTGAATTTCGAATTTGGACCAATTTTCGAAACACCTATTTCCAATTCCTCTATTTTCGAAATCTTCTATTCCCCAGACCCTAATATCTCTACTTAAGGTTCTTTAAGGCTCTCTGCAAAATAACAAACCTTTTTCATACAAAAGTTAAGAGATGTGATTGTTAGAGAACTTTGTGTAGGGAAGAAAAAGGGGCTTTTGAAACCTAGTGTGGGCTAGAAGCGATAAGAATCACTGAGTGGGTTTCTTGGTGGATTGTGTATTGTGCCATCTCTAGGAAAAACTGTTGTCATCCTTTGTGGTTTCAAAGGAGGTGTTCATCTATTATGTGACTCAAGAGAGGTGTTTTCTAATCCTTATCTTTGTTCAATTTGTAATTTGTTGTAACTGTGACTATAATGACTGCATTAATCCTCTTTTAGAGTGATTAACAACTAGACGTAGGGTCTTTTAATCCTAACCAGTATAAATTAACTGTGTAATCTTCTTTCCCTTATCTCTTTACTTTACAAGCATTTTAATCGGTGAAATTTGAGAAAATATTTAAAAACCACCAATTCACCCCCCCTCTTGGTTTCGTCCGCAACCGCAAACATTCCATTGTGCGATTCTAACAAGTGGTATCAGAGCTTGCTTTGATAGTTCTTCAAAAATTTTGAAAATGGCTGGACAAAACCAAACCTTTGCTGAAGGTGCTTCTATTAACAGACCCCCACTTTTTGCGAGACAAAATTATCCCTTTTCGAAAGTAAGAATGCTAATATTTTTGGAGTTTGTTGATCGGGGTGTTTGGGATGTTGTTATAAATGGTCCTTTTATTCCAAAAATAAATGAAAATGAAGTAGAGGTACCAAAACCATTTTCTAGATGGTCGGCTGAAGAAAATAGGAAAGCACAATATGATGTTAGGGCTAGGAATATAATTTCGTCTGCTTTGACCCTTGATGAGTTTTATAGGACATCCATTTGTAAGAGTGCTCAAGAGATGTGGGAAATACTAAGAGTAACCCATGAAGGAACCAATGATGTAAAAAGATCATGGAAGAACTCATTGATTCAAGAGTGTGAAATGTTTAGAGTGCAACCAGGAGAATCAATTTTTGACGTTCAAAAGCGTTTCACACATATTATGAACTATTTCACCAGGCTTGGTAAGACTTTTGACACTAACAAATTAGATGTGAAAATTCTTAAATCTTTAGACAGGAAATGGCAACCAAAGGTGACTGCCATTACGGAGTCACAAAATCTTGCTACTATGACTATGGCAGCTCTCTTTGAAAAGTTTGTTGAACATTCAAGGACTTTGTGTTGCACTTGATGGACATGAAGATTGTTGATTTTGATGATGATTCAAGAACACAAAGACTTAGAGTGTTGAAGACTTGTTTTGTATTGTAATAACTCTATTTCAATTAGATTGAGTCTGTAATATTAGAGTTTAAGATAGCCAGTACATAGTCTGCACCTTAGAAGCTTCAAAAAGCTCAAATTTATCATCCAGGCTCGGCTTTAATCGATTAAATAGGGAAATAATCGATTAAAACAGATGAGAAAAATCATTTTACGTAAAAACTCATCGGTTTAATCGATTAAACCAACTTTTAATCGATTATCAAGCGGTTTAATCGATTAAACCACCTTTTAATCGATTAAAACAGAGAGGTTTGGGTTCTGTTGATATTTGGCTCTGTTTTAATCGATTAATACTTCTTTTAATCGATTATTTCAGTCAAATTTTGATTTTTAACTTCAAATCAAACCTATTTTCGAAAACCCTTTTCCCAAGAACCCTAATTCCGAAAATCCCAATTCCCAAACCCTAATTTCTCTACTTAAACTCTTCTATGGCACTCAGAAAACAAAGAACAACCTTTTTCATACAAAAGTTAAGTGCTGTGAGTGCCAGAGAACTATTTGTTGCAAGAAAAAGGGGCTTTCTGAACATGGTGTGGGCTAGAAGCGATAAGAATCACTAAGTGGAGTTCTAAGTGGATTGTGTGCTGTCTCCGGGGAAAGCTGTTCTTCATCTCTTGTGGATTTGAAGAGAGGTGTTATCTTTACTTTATCTCTTCCATTGTAACTTGTTTGTAATAACTTTGTTTATAGTGACAGCGTTAATCCTCTGTTTGAGTGATTAGCAACTGGACGTAGGGTCTTTTGATCTGAACCAGTATAAATTTCCTGTGTAAGACTCTATCCCTTTCTCTATTTACATTTACACAGATTTTAATCGGTAAAATTTGGGGAAAATTTTGAAAACCTAATTTTTATTAAGAAACCAATTCACCCCCCCTCTTGGTTTTTGTCCGATCACGCGAACATTCCGCTGCGCGATTCTAACAAGTGGTATCAGAGCTTGCTTTGATAGTCATTCAAATTTTCGAAAATGGCCGGACAAAATCAAACTTTTGCCGAAGGTGTGTCTATCAACAGACCCCCACTTTTTGCGGGTCAAAATTATCCTTTCTGGAAGGTACGTATGCAAATATTTTTAGAGTCTGTTGATAGAGGCGTTTGGGACGCTATTTTAAATGGTCCATTTGTTCCTAAAATTACTAAGAACGGTGTTGACATTCTTAAACCTTTTTCTAGATGGACTGCAGAAGAAAACAGAAAAGCACAATTTGACGGTAGGGCTAGAAATATTATTTCATCTGCTTTAACCCTTGACGAGTTTTACAGGATATTAGTTTGTAAGAGTGCTCAAGAAATGTGCGATAAACTAAGAGTAAATTATGAAGGAACCAATGATAGTGACTCAATTTCGGAGTCAAGTGATTTGGAAATAGAAGCTAACATTTGCTTGTTGGCAAAAGACAATATATCATCCGACTTTGAGGTTAGTGATTCCGACTCATCCTCAAGTGATGATGAAAATGATTTTGATGAATTGCAAAATGCTTATAATGAATTGTTTAGTGCTTTTAAGAATTTGAAAGATGAATATAAAGTTGTGAAGAAGAATTTAAGTAGATCCGAAAAGGAAATAAACTCCTTAAAAATGAAAATCACATGTTTAGAAGAAAAGGAATCATTAAAAACGAAAATTGCATGTTTAGAGGAAAAGGAAACCTTAGAAACGAAAATTTTATGCATAGATGAGAATGATGATAAGAATATAGTATGTGCATCTTGTAAAGAGTATGAGTATGACATAGATATACTTAATCATCTACTTGATAAAGCCGAAAAGGAATTGAGTAATAATAATAAAGTTGTTGTAACTCAAAATAGTGAAAACCATCAAGTTTCTTTGAAGAAGCCTAAAAGGAAAAATAAAAGAGTATGGGTAGAAAGAGGAACTAGAGCATCTATGATTAGAAATGCATCATTTTCAAATGTTAAATCAAAAGCATGTTTTTATTGCATGAAACAAGGTCACACGTCAAATAGATGTAAAATAAAACATTTTGGTGTACCTAAAGGTAAATACATTTGGGTTCCTATAGTTAAATAGATTGTTATGTCTCTAACCCCAAGGACCCAAAAGTTGTGGGGACCTAAGTTTACTATATTATTGTTTTGTAGGAAACTTCCAAATCAAAGAAGTCTATGTGGTATCTTGATAGCGGATGCTCAAAACATAAGACCGGAGATAAATCTAAATTTTTGAGTTTCAAAGATAAGGAAGTAGGATATGTAACTTATGGGGACAACAACAAAGGGAAGATCCTTGGAATTGGAAACATAGGCGGTGTAAACACTTTAGAGATCAAGCATGTGCTACTTGTTGATGGACTTAAGCATAATCTCCTTAGTATAAGTCAATTATGTGACAAAGGCTTCAAGGTAATTTTTGAAAGTAAATTTTGCACCATACACTTGATTGATTCCGAAAATGTAGCATTGAAAGGCATTAGGCATAACAACATATATTTGATTGATTTGGATTGTTTACATGAGTCTAGCATAACATGTTTAGTTGCTAAGGAAGAGAACTCTTGGTTATGGCATAAGAGAGCGGCTTATATAAATATGCATCATTTGAATAAATTGATATCAAAAGACTTAGTTATTGGTTTGCCTAAGTTAAAATTTGAAAAAGATAGATTGTGTGATGCATGCCAAAAGGGTAAACAAGTAAAATCATCATTTAAATCAAAGAATGTTATTTCCACTTCAAAACCCCTAGAATTATTACATTTAGATTTATTTGGAACTTCTAGGATAAAAAGCTTTGGTGGAAATTATTATGGACTTGTGATTGTTGATGATTACTCTAGGTATACATGGACATTTTTCCTTACTACGAAAAGTGAAGCTTTTAAGGTCTTTATAAAATTTGCAAAACAAATTCAAAATGAGAAAGACTTAAGAATTAAAGTTTTAAGAAGTGACCATAGTGGTGAGTTTCAAAATGAAAATTTTGAAAATTATTGTGAAGAAAATGGAATTTTACATAACTTTTCTGCTCCTAGGACTCCCCAACAAAATGGTGTAGTTGAAAGGAAAAATAGGTCATTAGAGGAACTTGCTAGAACTATGTTAAATGAATCTAATGTTCCTAAATATTTTTGGGCTGATGCGGTTAGTACTGCATGTTATGTTTTAAATAGAATGCTCATTAGGTCAATAATTAAATCTACTCCATATGAATTGTTTAATGGTAGAAAGCCTAATGTTGCTCATTTGAAATTTTTTGGATGTAAGTGCTTTGTGTTAAATAATGGAAAGGACAACTTAGGAAAATTTGACTCTAAAGCTGATGAGGGCATTTTCTTAGGTTATTCGTTAACTAGTAAGGCTTACAGGGTGTTTAATAGAAGAACTTTCAATATAGAAGAATCTATTCATGTTACCTTTGATGAGATTGTAGACCTTGGGGGAAATCCTCTTGGGTCAAATAAAGAAATTGCAGGTGATGATGAATATATAAGAGAGACTCTTGATGAATTATATTTGGAAGAAAATGAGCCTTCTCAAACGCCTGAATTAGCAAAAGAATGGCAATCACCTAGAGGACTCTCAATGGATAATATCATAGGTGACATCTCAAAAGGGGTAAGAACTAGAAATATGACAAATTTTTGTATGTTTGTAGCTTTTATGTCACAGATTGAACCCAAAAATGTTGAGGAAGCACTTAAAGATGACCAATGGTGCATAGCAATGCAAGAAGAACTTAACCAATTTGAAAGGAATCAAGTCTGGGAATTAATCCCAAGGGAAGAATCATATCAAGTTCTTGGAACCAAATGGGTGTTTAGAAATAAACTTGATGAAGATGGGAACATAACAAAGAATAAAGCCAGACTTGTTGCAAAAGGCTATTGTCAGGAGGAAGGTATAGATTATGATGAAACTTATGCTCCTGTTGCCAGATAATGCAGGGAGAGTTTGAAATGTCTATGATGGGAGAATTGACATTCTTCCTTGGACTACAAATCAAGCAACTTAACGATGGCATTTTCATCTCTTAAACCAAATACTGCAAAGAGATCCTTAAAAAGTTTGGAATGGACACCTCAAAGGAAGCTAACACACCCATGGGAACTTCATGCTATCTAGACAAGGATGAATCAGGTTTGGAAGTTAATCAAACTATGTATAGAGGTATGATAGGATCACTGTTATATTTAACTCGCAAGTAGACCCGATATTATGCATTCTCGTCTCGTGTGTGTGCTAGATTTCAGGCTTGTCCTAAAGAATCTCATCTAATTGCAGTGAAACATATTTTAAAATACTTAAAAGGAACTACTCGGTTTTGGTTTGTGGTATCCGTCTCGATGCTTGTATGAGTTTAATAGGATATTCTGATGCTCGATTATGGTGGATGTAAAATTGATAGGAAAAGTACTAGTGGGACATGTCATTTTTTTGGTTCATCCTTAATATCTTGGCATTCTAAGAAACAGGCATGTGTTGCTTTATCTACCATCGAAGTCGAATATATTGCAACTGGTAGTTGTTGTGCTCAAATTCCGTGGATGAAACAACAGCTAGAAGATTATAGTATCTTTTTAAATGACATTCCGTTGATGTGTGATAATACGAGTGCAATAAATCTTACTAAGAATCCAATAATGCACTCTAGGACTAAACATATAGAAATAAGACATCACTTTTTGAGAGATCATATCGACAAAGGAAACTGTAAAATAGAGTATGTAGATACCAAACGTCAATTAGCAGATATTTTTACTAAGCCTCTACCCAAGGATAGATTCTATGATCTTAGAAGAGACTTAGGGATATTAGAAATAACTTAAATTCTCGCTTAATTTGACTGTTTTTGGATGGTTGTAATGTTATAATTCATTTTGTAGGATGTTCATAGGTTATCATGTGTTAAAACACTCAAAACGAGGCATTTCTCTCGGAATAATCGATTAATTAGAGTTATAATCGATTATTTGCATCCAAAACACTCAAAACAGGGCATTCTTCTCTCGGAATAATCGACTAATTCGTCCATTAATCGATTAAAACCAAGTATTAATCGATTAACGCACCAAAATAATCGATTAAACAGTACTGAAGTGATTTAATCGATTAATTTGAATTTTAATCGATTAAATCCGACCAAGTTTTCTTCCTAGTCGTTGCCAACGGATATTTTGACTATTATTCCCTTCCATATGAACGTTGGAGATGCTTGGTTATAAAAAGGGAACTTCATTTTACTTCTACTCACTTCTATCTCTTGAAATCAAGCTATCTTGCCTTATTCTAGCTACCTTGCCCTCTTCTCAATACACTTAGCTTTCTAAATCTTCTTGTTACTCTTCTAATCTTTCAATGGCCTCATCTTCTCGTACTAAGATCCCTACTAGAAGAAGATCTGCACCCTCATCTCGACCCCGTCCTAATTCTGTAGAAGGATGGATTTCTGATATAGATGGCCAACAAGAATTTCTGACCTACTGGAAAGAACGGGCTATTATTTCTCCCAAGTTTCTTATTGGTGAGCAATTCATCAATAGGGGATTCAATTTTCCCAACCTTCTTGAAATTCAAGGAGTTCTTCCCTTCATCCAAATGCAAGGTACGTATTATCCTGACCTTGTTAGGGTATTTTACTCTAGATTTAAATTTAGAGATCAAATTTCTACCTCTAGAGTAAAAGGCATCACAATTATTCTTGACGATGATATTTGGGAAAACGTCGCTCACTTTCAAATTAGAGAAGATGCTATTAACATTTATGGTGAGTTAGATGATTTTGATAGGTTCTTAGCTTACCGTTCTTTTCTAAGAAATCCCTCCATGGAGATTGGGCGTCTCCTTCATGTTGGACCTTTAAAGAAGGAGGAATGCATGATTCTCCATCTAATTGTCTGGATCCTATGTCCTCGAGCTACGAATCATGCCCAATGTTCTTCCATTGATCTTCATATTATTCATGCCATAATGAATAATGAGTTGTTAGATTGGGGCGTTCTTGTCACAATGTCCATGTTAAAAGCAAAACGTCATCCCACATTCAAAATTCCATATGCTTTACTTGTCTCTCGTATTCTTGAATATAAAGGAGTGAATGTTGAAGGTGAACAAGCAGTTAGAACAAATAACTTGAACCGCATGCTGGACAGCACATTGATTCAACTCCAAATGGTGCGTGTCAATGATATTTATGTTCACAAAGATGACGTTCCTAATCAAGGTGATGCTAATGAAGATTCTCGATGAAGATATGCCTCCAACTGCCGAGTTTCCTCCGACCAAATCCAAAGTGTTGGAACTTCCTCTACTCATCATGAAACCCGACAATCCATGGAAGACATGTTATCCGACATGAGTCGAGGATGCAATCATTCTTCACTCTTTCTCGGAGTACGGCATGAGGAAATAATTCGCCGTATATCTGATGTAGATGATAAAGTATGTCGTTTAGAAAATAGATTTGATGCACACTTTAATGATGATGATAGTGCAAAATTTTAAATTTTGTTGATTATTTTCTTTTTTTTATTTTCTCTTGTTATTGTAATGAATGATTGTTTCTGTAATAAAATATGATTTTTCTTTAATGCTTTGATTGAGGGGGAGTTATCTCCAACTTATGCATATTTTGAGGGGGAGCTCTTATGTTTGCAACAAATGACTTATTTTTTATTATAATCAAAATAGGGGGAGAAAATATTTAAAGCCATAATATGATTGTTTTTAAATATTATCTGGTATGTTTAATGTGTTTGTTAGTATGACAGATAAAACAGGTTATTACAATGCTTTAAAAGATAATTTTGATCATCATCAAAAAGGGGGAGATTGTTGAACATTCAAGGACTTTGTGTTGCACTTGATGGACATGAAGATTGTTGATTTTGATGATGATTCAAGCACACAAAGACTTAGAGTGTTGAAGACTTGTTTTGTATTGTAATAACTCGTTTCAATTAGATTGAGTCTCGTAATATTAGAGTTTAAGATAGCCAAGTACATAGTTCGCACCTTAGAAGCTTCAAAAAGCTAAAATTTATCATCCAGGCTTGGCTTTAATCGATTAAATAGGGAAATAATTTATTAAAACAAGTGAGAAAAATCATTTTCTCAGAAAACTCACTGGTTTAATAGATTAAACCAACTTTTAATCGATTATCGAAGCGTTTAATCGATTAAACCACCTTTTAATCGATCAAAACGAGAGGTTTGGGTTCTCGTTGATATTTGGCTCTGTTTTAATCGATTAATACTTCTTTTAATCGATTATTTCAGATCAGATTTTGATTTTTAACTTCAAATCAAACCTATTTTCGAAAACCCTTTTCCCAAGAACCCTAATTCCGAAAATCCCAATTCCCAAACCCTAATTTCTCTACTTAAACTCTTCTATGGCACTCGGAAAACAAAGAACAACCTTTTTCATACAAAAGTTAAGTGTTGTGAGTGCCGGAGAACTGTTTGTTGCAAGAAAAAGGGGCTTTCCGAACCTGGTGTGGGCTAGAAGCGATAAGAATCACTAAGTGGAGTTCTTAGTGGATTGTGTGTCTGTGCTGTCTCCGGGAAAGCTATTCTTCATCTCTTGTGGATTTCAAGAGAGGTGTTATCTTTACTTTATCTCTTCCATTGTAACTTGTTTGTAATAACTTTGTTTATAGTGACAGCGTTAATCCTCTCGTTTGAGTGATTAGCAACCTGGACGTAGGGTCTTTTGATCCGAACCAAGTATAAATTTCTTGTGTAAGACTCTATCCCTTTCTCTATTTACATTTACACAGATTTTAATCGGTAAAATTTGGGGAAAATTTTGAAAACCTAATTTTTATTAAGAAACCAATTCACCCCCCCTCTTGGTTTTTGTCCGATCACGCGAACATTCCGCTGCGCGATTCTAACAAAGTTGAGAGAGCATGAACTTGAACATGGAAGGTTCAACGATGAAGAAAGACAACATCAAAGGAGAAACCTAGCTTTCAAAATGGAAGTTTCTAAAAACAAGAAAAAGAAGGAAGAAGAAAGTTTTGATAGTGAAGAGGATGAAAACTTGAGCCTCATGATTAAAAAGTTCACCAAATTCATGAAATCCAAAGGAAGGAAATCATTCAAAGGTAAGAAGAATGAGAAAGAAGTTTCTTCATTAAACTTTAAATGTTATGGTTGTGGTGAAACAGGGCATGTGAAATCTGAATGTCCTAACAAGAAGAGTGATGATCATAAAGGAAAGAAATCCTTTAAAAAGAAAGATTATATAGCTTGGGATGATAATGACTCAAGTTCGGAGTCAAGTGATTCAGAGGTTGAAGCAAATCTTTGCTTAATGAGAAATGATAGTATTTCTTCTGATTGTGAGGTCAGTGATTCAATTTGTTCTTCAAATGATGATGAGAATGACTATGATGCTTTGCATAATGCATATCAAGAACTATTTGTTGCTTTTAAAGATTTGAAAACTGAATATAAATCTTTGAAAAATAATGTGAATAAATCAAAAAAAGAAGTAGAATCTTTAAAATAAAAAATCGTGATTTTAGAAGAAAAAGGAAATAAACAAATAGAATGTGCATCATGTAAAGAATATGAATATGAAAATGACATACTTAGATACTTACTAGAAAAAGAAAAGAAAGAATTAAGTGATTGTTACAAGGATGAATTTATTATTCAAACTCAAGTAAAAAATCATTTTCCATGGAAAAAGCCTAAAAATTAAAGAACCCATAAAATATGGAATCTAGAAGAAACTAAACCTCCACAAAATGGAAGTAAATTCTTTTCAAAAGGTAAATCATCAAACGCATGCTTTTATTGTATGAAACATGGTCACACTTCAAATAAATGTAGAATTAAGCATGTTGGTGTTCCTAAAGGAAAATACATTTTGTTAGAAAAGGAGGCTGAGATCAAGAGGGGGGGGGGGGTTGAATTGATCTTTGAAAGTTTTTCGCAAATTATAGATTATCTATTTCAAAGATTAAGAGTTCTGACCAATTCTTTAATCAAACAAAACAAACAATCAAAATAAAGGCAGCAACAGAATTAAAGAGAGAAAGGTTTAGAGAGATACAACCAAGATTTATACTGGTTCACCCAATCCCAGGGCTACATCCAGTTCTCAGCCAAATTCCTGCTGAGTTCCACTAGATTGAATGTTTTACAAATTACAGATTCCAATCACACACCCAATCTACCACAAGAACCTAAATTCAAGTCCTTGCACCTAAACCTTCATCAAGAACCAACTTCCAGTTCTTGAACCACCCTGCAGCCAAATTCCAGCCATAGAAACCAGTGTCCACACTTCCATACACCCACAATATAGTAATGAAATGTAAAGAATCAAAGAGAAGAAACTAGAACATTCAAACCCGTATTATTCAGCTCTGCAAATGAGTTTCTTCACAAAAGAAATGCAGAAATTGCCTCAAGAAAGAACTTTGAAAAACTTCACAAAACTTGCGTGATTCTTTCTTGAAAGTATCTCTTATGATTGCTTGATTGATTGCTCAAAGGTATATTTTAAAAGACTCAAGCAATCTTGTTTATATAGAGATTTTTTCTAACTGTTGGTTTAATTAATCTGTTAAAACAATCTTTTAATCTATTAAAAGTCTTGAACTAATCTGTTAATACTTCTTTTAATCTGTTAAAATGTTCTTGATCATTTTCCAGATTTGTTTTAATTGATGCGACATCGTTTCAATCGATTAAAACACTTTGTAAAAAATCCCTTAAGTTGTTTTAATCGATTAATTTGCCTTTTAATCGATTAAAATCCTACCAAATATTTTCATAAAACTTTCTAAGTGATTTTAACTGATAAGAGTCTGTTTTAATCGATTAAAACAATTTGGAAAAAATCTCTTAGTTGTTTTAATCGATTAATTCACATTTTAATCGATTAAAATCCTACCAAATATTTCAATAAAACTTTCTAAGTGATTTTAACTAATAACACATCGATTAAAATCGTGACAGAACTTCTTTCAAAACCTTTCAAGTGGTTTTAATCGATTAATTCGAGATTACATCGATTAAAATATTGATAAAACATATTTCAAAACACTTCAAGTTATTTTAATCGATTATTTCAAGTTTGTATCGATTAAAATACTGCCAAAACACCTTTCAAAACATTTTAAGTCATTTTAATCAATTATTTCGAATCTACATCAGTTAAAATACTGCCATAAGGTTTTCAAAAACTCCTTTAACGAAAACAATCGATTAATTCGAAGATATATCAATTAAAACATTTCTAGTGTATGTTTTAAAGGGTTTTAATCGATTATTTTGAAAACATATCAGTTAAAAACCTGTTATGTAAGTGTTAAGAACATTTTAACTGATAAAGCTCATAATATATCAGTTAAAACAATTACTTAAAAACCATTTAACCGATTACTTTGGTTTTTAATAGATTAAACACATTTAGAGGCATTTGCAAAATCTTTTAAATGATGAAACGTCATGCAGCAGAGAGATATGAATGATTATACCTATGTATAGATGCAGACTCACTAATGTAACATCCTAAATTTTGCAACCAATTATATAAATAAATTTTGTAAGTTATAAATATGTACTGAATATTATGTAGAGTTATAAAAATAAAACATGATTTTTGTTTATAGTAATTTTATCTGAAGAAAATTATAAAATAAAATCCAAGGTTAATATT
This sequence comes from Sphenostylis stenocarpa, assembly GCA_963425845.1. NCBI lineage: Eukaryota > Viridiplantae > Streptophyta > Magnoliopsida > Fabales > Fabaceae > Sphenostylis > Sphenostylis stenocarpa. The sequence continues at coordinate 23,463,893 of OY731404.1, read as the reverse complement.
GCGTCAAATAATAAATATAATAATAAAATTAAATAAATGAATAAATAAATATTTAGGAATTTAATACTATAAAAAAACACGATTAAAAGAGAGAAATAAAAGTCGAGAACCGTGGCTTTGGATTACGTCGATGGAACATTTGAATTGAGTCGATGAAATAAGGCGGTAGAGAATAGAATTAAAGAAAATTCGAGAAGGAGTATAAGTCGGTAAGATAAGTGTATAAATAAGAGGAAATTTGAAACTTACACCAACATACAATTCCCATAACTTACAGAACCAATAGAGAGGCACCACAATTCTGAGAAGAAGAATTCGAGAGAAAGGAGGAAAGGGGAGCATAAGAAATTAAGAGAGTAATAAGATTTTGAAGGAGCCAGGTATGGGTTAGACGTTTAGTTTTATTCATACGAATGTCTGAAATTTTGAAATTGGAGATTACTAATCATCATTTGCAAAGTTTGAAATATTGTTGAAATTCTTCAAATTAAGGATGAATTATATAATAAAATTGTTGTTTTTAACTTAAATTGAACATGTTTATGGTTTAATTTTGATTTGGAACTAATTTGCGCAATTGAAACTGAGAAATTTGAAATCTGGATTTTGAAAATGGCGTACTGGAGATGATTACTATTCATAGTTTGCAAAGTTTTAAATATTGATGAAATTAAGGATGAATTATATAGTAAAATTGTTGTTTTTGACTTAATTTGGACATATTGCATGTTTAATTTTGATTTAGAACTAATTTGGGTGCTTTAAATTGAGAAATTGAAAAATATGGATTTTGAAAATGGCTTACAGGGAGCGACTGAAGAAGAAAGGACTAGGTGGGAATTTTTGCAAAAAATCAAGGGTAAAATAGTCATTTCACATATTAGGGACATAAATGGAATTTTTGAAAAAGATCAAGGGTAAAATAGTCATTTCACATAATAGGGACATAAATGGAATTTTGAAAAAGATCAAGGGTAAAATAGTCATTTCACATATTAGGGACATAAATGGAATTTTGAAAAAGATCAAGAGTTAAATAGTCATCTTAGGGACATGGATGAAATTATAGGAAATTTTCAAGGACAAAATGGTCATTTTACAACCTAAGGACATAAATGAAATTCTAAAAAAGGTTAAGGGTATAATCGATATAAAGTCAAACAGTATATTACCACCTCTTTGTTTACTAGGAAAACGATTCAATAAATGTTAGAATTTTAGGATAGCGCCTTCATCAAAGTTATAGGTTATTGTCTTATCTTTTCAACACAATTGGAATCACCTTAAAAGGAGGTCTAGAACTCAAGATATGGACAAAACACTAAACTTTACGAAATAAATTATTAATAGAAATTATCTTGTTTAAAACAACTATGAATTGTAATTGAAATTTTGAATATATGAAGGAGATGTTTTTAAGTACTTAATTGATGATAAATTGTTTTGTTTCATACAAGACATAAATATAGTGCATGAAATGTTTTCTGGAAGTCATAGAAAAGTTTTTACGTGAAAATTATTTGGAAATTTCTCTTGAGTTGCTACCAATGACGGTTGGTAGTAATAATGATGTGCAAAACAAAAAATTTGAAAATATTTCTCTGAGTCAATTTACTATCAAGAGCATCTGGTAGTGGAATATCACTACAAGAAAATCGCGTATTACCGATGAATTTGTAGCCGTCAAAAAATAATCATTACCGATAGAAATTACCGACGGATATAAAATATTTGTGGCATTTGATGTTACCGACGGATATATCTCGTTAGTAAAATAATAATTAGTTACCGAAGCATTTATCCGTCTGGTAATTTATAGATGAATTTACCGACGGATATATCCGTTGGTAAATTCATTTGTAAATTAACAATTATTTACTGATGGATATTTCCGTCTGTAAATTAACAATTATTTACCAACGGATATATCCGTCGGTAAAATTATATAATATAACTTAATTATTCACCTAAATAAAAAAAATATATTTTTTATTTAATAATTTAATTTAATCATAATTAGATTAATTTATAATAATTTATTAAATTAACTAATTTTAAAAAATAAATATTTAATTATATATAAATATATATAAATATATAAAAATATAAATTATATAAAAATATATAAATATATAAATATATATAAATATATAAATATATAAAATATAAATATATAAATATATAAAGTATAAATATATAAATATATAAATATATAAATATATAAATATATAAATATATAAATATATAAATATATAAATATATAAATATATAAAATATAAATATATAAATATATAAAATATAAATATATAAATATATAAATATATAAATATATAAATATATAAATATATAAATATATAAATATATAAATATATAAATATATAAATATATAAATATATAAATATATAAATATATAAATATATAAATATATAAATATATAAATATATAAATATATAAATATATAAATATATTTGTATATTTATATATAAATATAATTTTTTTGTAAATTGTTATAAAAAAATTCTAGTAGCTTCGTGTTTGGAGTATTAGCTTCTACTTATAAGGTACTCGGGTTCGAATCTTGCTAATGACATTTCTCTTAATCTCGATAATAATTCAAAGCTATAAAAATATAATATGAAGAAATAATTAATAATTAATAATAAATAATAAGAATATAAAGGGGAGGGGGTTCTATAAAAAAAATATGCTATAAATAAGTAAAATATTTAATAAATAATAAAATTATTACCGACGGATTATTGTCCATTGGTAATTTCGTAACACATTTACCGATGGATTTTGATCGTCGGTAATTTTAATATTTCTTGCAGTGTATGACTATGAAAATGGTCGGCCAAATGAGACAGAGAATGTATGAGAATGAATTATTAAGAATGGAGCTACCAGAATCTCTGATAGTAAATGGGGGAGAGTAGAATAGGTAAGACAGGATCTCTGGTCTATGGGGATGGACCTCAGTGTCTAGGGAGTGTTTGGGCATGGGCAATTCCATAAGTGGTCGGCTTTTATTTGGTTCTCGTGTCATAGTAGCCTGCCGGTGCACCGACACTCGACTACCTGTCTACTTGTTCATGTTTACTCGGGCATTGCCGAATCACCGGACAGAGGTGATGTTAAGCTCCGGTTCCACTAGACACTCAAATGAGTCTCCATGGAGCACTGAGTTCAGAAAATAATTTTTAGATTTTGAGTCGAAAACATGATTTTAAAGTTTTACATTTTGAGTCACATGTGCATATCATAAACATATTGCATGATGAAATTGTAGATTATTCATGATTTGTATGATAATCTCTATTATGATTCCATGATTTATTTATTTGTTTCTCATATATAAATTTTTAAATTAAATTATATATGGTTGTATATTTATATGCAGTTATGAACTTATTAGAAAGAATGTTTCGTTGATTGATTTTATCGTATGAATGTTTGCTTTATTTGTTGTGGATAAAATTAAATGTCTAATCCCATAAATATTTCAATCCCAGATGTTGGTGACGTATGATGCAGGAATATATAGTCCAAGAGATAAATGTCGGATGCTAAAATCCAGAACTTAGGTTGGGAATTGTATAACATATAAGTATAACTTTATGACTTGTAATATTCTGAAAACTTTGTACTAGAACTTGTTGCTTGATTTAATATAAAACTTTACCTAAATTAATTGTTCACTTGGTATATTTTCTATTAACCTTCTATGAATATTGAAAATATTACTAACTTAGATAATAAATTAGGATTAATAAATGTAATTTGTAAGGGGGTTACAACTAATCACTCTACCCTTTTAACCAAGTAACCTTTGACTTCACCAGAATAGCCTTTGACTTCATTTGACTTCATCAAATTAACAAGACCTTTGTTTCATCAAATAATTCAATAAGATCTTCATCACTTTCAAATTTGGGTTCCTATTGTTAAATAATGTGATTATTTCTAACCCCAAGGACCCAAAAGTTATGGGGACCTTAGATCTTATATTCTTGTTTTGTAGGCATTTACTAAATCCAAAAAGTCTATGTGGTATCTTGATAGTGGTTGTTCAAGACACATGACTGGGGATAAAAAGAAATTTACAAGTTTCACAAAGAAAGAACAAGGATACGTGATCTATGGGGACAATAACAAAGGAAGAATCCTTGGAACTGGAAACATTAGTGGTGCAAATACTTTGGAGATAAAGGATGTGCTCCTTGTTGATGGGCTAAAGCACAATCTCCTAAGTATAAGCCAACTTTGTGATAAATTATTTAAGGTAATTTTTGAAAGTAAGTTTTGCACCATACATTTAAAGGATTATGAAAATATAGCATTAAAAGGTATTAGACATAATAATATTTATTTGATTGACTTGGATTGTGTATCTAATGTTGATATAACATGCTTAGCTTCTAAGGAAGAAAATCCATGGTTATGGCATAAAAGAGCGGCTCATATAAATATGCATCAATTAAATAAACTTATATCAAATGACTTAGTTGTTGGTTTGCCTAAGTTAAAATTTGAAAAAGATAAATTATGTGATGCATGTTGTAGACCCCAAATCTTGTCCGACCTCACAATAAAGAGCAGAAGACTTCCATTCGAAGATGGATAAGGCCTCAAAGGTCCCTAGGCATGTTTACTAGGCTCCAAAAATACGAGAATTCTGCCTAGAAGAACAAGATGGTCGTCCCATTTGGCCAGACAACTGTCTCGTTTGGCGAGACGACCGTCTCGCCATTTATGAGATGAGACCGCCATCTCGCCACTTGGCGAGACAGCCGTCTCGACCTCAAAGTGGCAAGATGGTTATCCCAGTCTGACAGACACGAATTTCTATAAATAGGACCTCCATTTCAAGGAGAAGACACATGAAAAATCTAGAAATTATATAGTTGTTACTCCGATACTCTATATACTTGCTATTCTTGCTCCAGAAGTCCAGTTCTAGCTCATTTAAGTAGTTTTGGGTAGTTTTCGATTCAAGAGAGGAATACCTGTGTAGAGTGTGGGGTTTTCCAAAAAGCGCCCTTTACAAGAATATACATAAAAGCTTGCTTCGGAGGTTTTCACATCCCTTACTCTCCTTTTTATCGCTTTTATTACTCTCTCTGTGCATTAGTTATTAGGGCCATGTAGTCAATTATTTAAATTTCGCAATGAATAAATAAGGGTAAAAACATAATTTTAATATTCTTATTTTAATAATAAACAATCCATCATAGGGAACCCGAAAGTGGCGTCGTGGGGAAGCTACTACCTTCCCCGCACGTAACTAACTCCCTTACCTAACTCTGGTTATAATGACCAAAGTTGGTTTTTCTTAAAACCACTGCCTTCTTTTTTCCTTTTCCAATGTTTTTGGTTAAAATATTGGTGGCGACTCCAAGACCCATTTATGAAAACCTCACCCTTAGAATAGTTTAGTTATCGGACATCCTAAGGGTGATGACCACACTTTTTAAAAAACGCAAGTTGAATAAAAAAAATCATCGCATCACTCTGACCGCCTCTTTTGATGACGGCGACACATGTAAAAAAGGTAAACAAGTAAAATCATCCTTTAAATCTAATAATGTTATTTCCACATCAAAACCTTTAGAACTTTTACACTTAGACTTATTTGGTCCATCTAGGATAAAAAGTTTTGGTGGAAATTACTATGCTCTTGTAATTGTTGATGATTTTTCTAGGTTTACTTGGACATTTTTCCTAACATTGAAAAGTGAGGCTTTTAAGGTCTTTAGGAAGTTTTCCAAGCAAATTCAAAATGAGAAAGACTTAAGAATTAAAGTGTTAAGGAGTGACCATGGTGGGGAATTCCAAAATGAATCTTTTGAAAGTTATTGTGAAGAAAATGGAATTTTGCATAACTTTTCTACACCTAGAACTCCACAACAAAATGGTGTAGTAGAAACGAAAAATAGGTCATTAGAGGAACTTGCTAGAACCATGTCAAATGAAGCAAATGTTCCTAAATATTTTTGGGCTGATGTTGTAAGTACTGCATGTTATGTATTAAATAGAATGCTTATTAGGCCCATCATAACATTAACTCCTTATGAATTATTAAATGGTAGTGTAGACCCCAAATCTTGCCCGACCTCAAAATAAAGAGCAGAAGATCTCCAATTCGAAGATGGGCAAGGCCTAAAAGGTCCCTAGGATAGACTAATAGGCCTCATATTAGAGTAGGAAGGTTTTTTGTATAGAGAAAATAAGGAATTCCACCTGGAAGGTCGAGACCACCACCTCGCTTGGCGAGACGGCCTTCTCGCCATTTACCAAGGGCGAGACGAGCATCTCGACCTTGCCAGGCGAGACGACCGTCTTGATCTGCTAGGCGTGAATCCCTATGAAAGGAGGGCGCATTCCCCTCCTTTTCACACAATTCTTCAACTTTCCCTTCTGTAATTCTTCTAAATTCTTCTCCTAGGATCCCTCCGAAGCATTTTCGGAGTTTCTTAGCATTCTTAGAGGGTATTCTGTAGCGTTGCGAGGAAGAGCGACCAACGTTGTAGAGTGAAGGATTGCCAAATAGCATCCTACTTCGAGAATACTAATTACAAAAGCTTGCTTCGAAGGTTTTCATACTTTCTCTCTTCCTTTTACCACTTTTTCTTTACATTTATCCGTGCATTAGTTGTTAGGGCCATGTAGTCAATATTTTAAATTCCGCAAATAAATAAAGGGTAAAAGCGTCATTTTAAAAGTTATTTATGAAATAAGTGACCCATCATAGGGAACCTGAAAGGGCGTCGTAGGGAAGATAATACCTTCCCTACACATAACTAACTCCCTTACCCAACTCTGGTTATAATGACCAAAGTGGATTTTTTAAAACCAACGCCTTCTTTGTCTTCCTTTTCCAATGTTTCCGGATAAAACATTGGTGGCGACTCCAGAACCCATTTTTGAAAACCTCACTTTTAGGTCCATCCCAATTATCGGACAACCTAAAGGCGTTGTAATATCACTTTAAAATGAGAGCAGAAGTCGGAAACCATCACGTCGCTCCGACCGTCTCTTTTGATGGCGACGACAGGAAGGAAGCCTAATGTTTCACATTTAAAAATATTTGGTTGTAAGTGCTTTGTTTTAAATAATGGTAAAGATAACTTAGGAAATTTTGAATCAATAGCCGATGAGGCTATCTTCTTAGGTTATTCACTTTCTAGCAAAGCATATAAAGTATTCAATAGAAGAACCTTGAATATTGAAGAGTCTGTACATATTACTTTTGATGAAATTGTAGACCTTGAGGGAAATCCTCTTGAGTCAAATAAAGAATTTGCAGGTGATGATGAATACATAAGAGAAGCACTAGATGAAATGTACCTAAATGAATATGAATCATCACAACCACCAAAGATGGTAAAAGAATGGCAACCACCAAAAGGACTTTCAATGGACAATATAATTGGTGATATTTCAAAAGGGGTAAGAACTAGAAATATGACAAATTTTTGTATGTCTGTAGCTTTTGTTTCACAGATTGAACCCAAAAATATTGAGGAAGCAGTCAAAGATGATCAATGGTGCATTGCAATGTAAGAAGAACTCAATCAATTTGAAAGAAATCAAGTCTGGGAATTAATTCCAAGAAAAGAATCCCATCAATTAATTGGAACGAAATGGGTATTTAGAAACAAACTTGATAAAGATGGAAACATAACAAAGAATAAAGCTAGACTTGTGGCAAAGGGGTATTGTCAAGAGGAAGGTATTGATTATGATGAAACTTATGCTCCTGTTGCCAGGTTAGAGGCTATACGCCTACTTCTTGCTTATGCTTCATTGATGAAATTTAAACTATATCAAATGGATGTTAAAAGTGCATTTTTAAATGGGTTTATCAAAGAGGAAGTATATGTGTAACAACCCCCTGGATTTGAAGACTTTAAATATCCTGATCATATTTTAAAATTAAAGAAGGCTCTTTATGGTTTAAAACAAGCTCCTAGATCATGGTATGAAAGATTAAGTACCTTTCTAATCTCAAATAATTTTTCTAGAGGACAAATTGATTCCACTTTAATTATTAAGAAAGTAAAATAACATATTCTGTTAGTTCAAGTATATGTTGATGATATTATTTCTGGATCAACTGATAATTCCTTGTGTGAAGGATTTGCTAAGATAATGTAGGGTGAATTTGAAATGTCAATGATGGGAGAATTAACCTTCTTTCTTTGACTTCAAATTAAGCAACTTAAAGATGACACTTTTGTGTCTCAAACCAAATACTGCAAAGAGATTCTCAAGAAATTTGAAATGGATACTGCAAAAGCTGCACACACTCCAATGGGAATGTCCTGTTATCTAGATAAGGACGAATCAGGTTTGGAAATATTCCAATCTATGTATAGAGGTATGATGGGTTCACTATTATACTTAATTGCAAGTAGACTTGATATCATGCAATTTGTATGTGTGTGTGCTAGATTTCAAGCATGTCCAAAAGAATCTCATTTAACTGCAGTAAAAAGAATATTAAAATATTTAAAAGGAATTACAGGATTTGGTTTATGGTACCCATCTAAAGCTTCTCCTAGCTTATTAGGTTATTTTGATGTTGATTATGGAGGCTGTAAAGTAGATAGAAAAAGCACTAGTGGTACCTGTCATTTATTAGGATCATCCTTAGTTTCATGGCATTCTAAGAAACAAGCCTGTGTTGCTTTATCCACAACTGAGGTTGAATATATTGCAGCTGAAAATTGTTGTGCTCAAATTCTATGGATGAAGCAATAACTAGAAGATTATAATATTTTTTCTAAGTGACATTCCTTTAATGTGTGATAATACAAGTGCAATTAATCTCACAAAGAATCCTGTTATGCATTCTAGAACTAAACACATTGAGATTAGGCATCACTTTTTAAGAGATCACATTTCTAAAGGAAATTGTAAAATTGAATATATAGACACAAAGCATCAGTTAGCATACATAATCTAAACTCTGCTTAATTGTAAAATCTTTGCATTTTGTACTGGAATAATCGATTATATTGTGTCTAATACATGTTAAGTTTGTCAAACTCTCTGGAATAATCGATTATCTTGGGTAATAATCGATTATTGAAGCTTCAATGTGTAATTCATGAAAAAAATTTCTATAATAATCGATTATTTGGGCTAATAATCGATTATCTATAATTCAATGTCCAAATTCAGCAATTTCTCTCTGGGATAATCGATTATCTTAGGTGATAATCGATTATCCGAGATAATCGATTATCCATGCATATTATGAAGAAACAATCGATTATCAAGGGGTGATTATCGATTATCATGCGTCGTTGGAGACAAAGTAGTCGTTGGCAACGACTCTTTTTGCTTTGATTCTTGTGAAACTAGTCGTTTATAGCCGTTGAAATTTTTCCTATATATAGGAGGACCCAAAATCGAATCCAAACACTTCCAAACTTCTCTTCAAGAGTTTTGCATAGTTCTAAAGCTTATTCTTGTCCTTTTATCTCCCTCAAAACCTTTGTTTCTCTCTAAACCTTCATATCTTTCACTTTTCCTGTCTTTAATTCACTCTAAATGGCTTCATCTTCCCGGAGAAAGATCCCGACAAGGAGAAGATCTGCTCTTGCATCTCATCCCCGCCCTAATTCTCTTGAAGGATGGATCTCTGATGATGAAGGAAGACATGAATATCTAAATTTCTGGAAAGAAAGGGATATTATTACTCCTAAGTTTCTTATTGGAGATCATTTTGTTGACAGGGGCTTCAATTTCCCAAATCTCCTTGAACAACAAGGAGTTCTTCCCTTCATTGAAATGCAGGGTACATATTATCCAGATTTAGTTCGGGTATTCTATTATCATTTCAAGTATAGAGATCATATAGCTACTTCCAGAGTTAAGGGTGTAACCATCATCCTTGATGAAGACATATGGGAGAACGTAGCTCACTTTCCCATTCGAGATGATGTTGTTAATGTTCTAGCGGATCTGGATGAATTCAATAGGATTTTGGCATATCGTTATGTTCTCCGCAATCCTGTCATGGAGATTGGCAGACAACTTCTTGCTGGTCCTTCAAAGAAGGAGGAATGTTTGCTCCTACATCTCATTGTATGGATTTTATGCCCTCGGGCCACAAATCACGCTCAATGCTCTTCTGCTGATCTTCACATTATATATGCGATAATGAATAATGAGCTTATTGATTAACCCAGCCTTATCACTTTGATGATGTTAAAAGCCAAGAGTCATCCTACCTTTTGGATTGCCTATGCGTTTCTCATATCCCGCATCTTAGAATAGAAGGGAGTGAATCTTGAGGTGAACAACGGCTTCGGGCGTTAAATTCTAACAGCACGCTTACTCAGTTGTAGATGGTAAATGTAAATGGAGTTTACGTTCATAAAGATGATGCTCCTCATATGGCTTAAGTTGCTCAAGATTCTGATGATGAGGATATGACTGTTATTGATGTTCCTGCTACTGATGTTCCTACTGCTGGAACATCTTCTGTTGCTCACTCTACATCCCGTCCTTCCATTGAAGACATGTTCAGTATGAATTAGAGAATGCAAGAGTTATTTTCTATATCTGAAGAACGACATCAAGAAATTATAAGACGAATTTCGGATGTGGACGATCGTTTGTTAAATTTAGAAGATAGATTTGATGCATAATTTAATAGTGATGAGAGTGAAGAATTCTAATTTCTTCAAAATTCTTGTTTGTTCTATTATCTTGTTTGTACTATATTGACTTGTTGAATAAAATTTTATATTTGCATTGATTGAGGGGGAGCTTTCATTTTTTTTATTATTGTCGCCGTCATCAAAAGAGGCGATCAGAGCAATGCGATGGTTTTGCTTTGACTCGCGTTTTTAAAGTGATGTTACAATGCCTTTAGGTTGTCTGATAACCGGGTTGGACCTAAAGGCGAGGTTTTCAAAAAGGGTTTTGGAGTCACCACCAATGTTTTATCCGAAAACATTGGAAAAGGAAGAAAAAGAAGGCGTTAGTTTAGAAAAACCAACTTTGGCCATTATAACCAGAGTTGGGTAAGGGAGTTAGTTACATGTAGGGAAGGTATTAGCTTCCCCACGACACCCCGCTCGGGTTCCCTATGATGGACCATTTATTTTATAAATAAAAAACTCTAAAAGTACGCTTTTACCCTTATTTATTCATTTACAAAATTTAAATTGTTGACTACATAGCCCTAACAGCTAATGCACAGATAGATGTAATAAGAATGCGGTAAAAGAAGATAAGAAATGTAGGAACCTTCGAAGCAAGCTTTTGTATTAATATTCTTGGTAAAGAAAGGTGCTTTTTGGCAACCTCCATGCTCTACAGTGTTGATCGCTCTTTCTTGAAACACTAGAAAACGCTCACTAAGAATACTAAGAAACTCTAGAAATGCTTTGGAGGGATCCTAGGAGAAGATTTAGAGAATTTGCAGAAGGGAAAGTTTTTATGTGGTGTGAAAAGGATGAGGATGCCCCCCCTTTTATAGAAATTTGCGCCTATTACGTCGGGGCCGTCGTCTCGCCTGATAAGGTTGGGACCGCCGTCTCACCAAACGGGACGACAATCTCACCTTTGGCAAGTGGCAAGACGGTCGTCTTGCCAAACAAGAAGGCGATCCCGCCATTGACGATTGGCGAGACGACGGTCTTGCCAAACGAGATGCCGGTCTCTCCATTGGCAAGTGGCGATACGGTGGTCTTGCCCTTAGCCGATGGCGAGACGGTGGTCTCGGCCCTTTAGGCGGAATTTTTTATTTTTCCCGTACAAAAAGCCTTCCTATTCTAAAATTGGGCCTATTGATCTATCCTAGGGACCTTTTAGGCCTTGCCCATCTTTGAACGGAAGTCTTCTGATCTTTATTTTGAGGCCGAACAAGATTTGGGGTCTACAATTATGATCAAAATAGGGGGAGAAAATATTTAAAGCCTGATATGTTTAATAATTTTAATGTTGCTCAATATGTTTAATAGTTTTGTTAGTTGTGACAATAAAAACAGGTTATTGCAAAGGGATTTAAGACATATTTTAATCATCATAAAAAAGGGGGAGATTGTTGACTATACAAGGATATGATGCTTGAAGATTTTGATGATGATTCAAGAACAAAGGACTTAAAGACTTGAAGACTTATAATCATCTGTATTTACTTGTAATAACTTTGTTTTGTCTTTTTGAGTCTATACAAATTAGAGTCCAATATAGTCAGCACATAGTCCATCCTCTAAAAGTTTATTTTTATCAAAACCACTCTGTAATAATCGATTATCACTCAGGATAATCGATTATCCTACATTGAAATTTATTTTCTGAAAACCTTGCTGGAATAATCGATTATCTAGGTTGATTATCGATTATCCTGAAAGTGATGAAGATCTTATTGAATCATTTGATAAAATGAAGATCTTGTTGATTTGATGAAGTCAAAGGCTTATCTGATGAAGTCAAAGGTTACTTGGGTTAAAAAGGTAGAGTGATTAGTGAGTCTGCATCTATACATAGGTATAATCATTCATATCTCTCTGCTGCATCAGCTTTCATCATTTAAAAGAATTTGAAAATGTCTCTAAAGATGTTTTAATCTGTTAAAAATCAAAGTAATCGGTTAAATGGTTTTTAAGAAATTGTTTTAATTGATATTATATGAGCTTTATCAATTAAAATGTTTTTAAAACTTACATAACAGATTTTTAACTGATATGCTTTCGAAATAATCAGTTATTTTCATTAAAAGAGTATTTGGAAACCTTCTGTCAGTGTTTTACTTGATATAGATTCGAAATAATCGATTAAAATCATATAAAATGTTTTGAAAAGTGTGTTGGCAGTATTTTAAATTATTAAACTACGAAATAATCGATTAAAACAACTTAATAAACTTTTTGCTAACTATTTTAATCGATTAAAACTTGTTGTTATCAGTTAAAATTACTTAGAAAGTTTTTTGAAAGTTTTTGATAGAATTTTAATCGATTAAATTGTGAATTAATCGATTAAAACAACATAAGGAACTTTTTGTTAATCGTTTTAATCGATTAAAACGATGTCGCATCAGTTAAAATAAATCTGGAAAATAATCAAGAACATTTTAACTGATTAAAAGAAGTTTTAACCGATTAATCAAAGACTTTTAACAGATTAAAAGAACGGTTTGTTAGATATGTAGGCTGAGATCAAGAGGGGGGTGAATTGATCTTTGAAAGATTTTCGCAAATTACAGATTATCTATTTCAAGGATTAAGAAATCTGACCAGTTCTTGAATCACACATCAATCAATCAAAAATAAATGCAGTCACAGAATTAAAGAAGAGAAAGGTTTAGAAAGATATCACCAAGGTTTATACTGGTTCACCCAATCCCAGGGCTACGTCCAGTCTCCAGCCAAATTCCAGCTGGGTTCCACTAGATTGAATGTTTTACAGATTACAACCTTAATCACACACTCAATCTACCACAAGAACCACAATTCCAGTTCCTGCACCTAACCTTTCACCAGGAACCAAATTCCAGTTCTTGACCTACCCTGCAGCCAAATTCCAGCTACAGAAACCAGTGCCCACAATTCCAGGCACTAACAATACAGTCAAAAAAAGTAAAGAAACAAACAGAAGAAACTAAAACGCTCAAACCAGTTTTATGTAGTTCTGCAATATGTTGTTTCTTCTTCAAAAGAATGCAATTTTTCCTCAAGAAAGAACTTTGATGAACTTCACAAAAACTAACGTGATTCTTTCTTGAAAGTAGTACTATTGATTGCTTGATTGATTGCCAAAAGATGTATTTTAGATTGATATATAAAAAGTTCAAGCAACTTTGTTTATATAGAAGATTTTCAAAACTGCTGGTTTAATTAATCTGTTAAAATCTTCTTTTAATCCATTAAAACGTTCTTGATTATTTTCCAGATTTGTTTTAACTGATATGACAACGTTTATATCAATTAAAACTCTTTACAAAAAATCTTCCAAACTGTTTTAATCGATTGTTTCGTGTTTCAATCGATTACAATACTGCAAAACTTTCTTGTAAACTTTTCCAAGTGATTTTAACTGATAAAAAATCATTTTAATCGATTAAAATGCTAAGCAGAAATTTTCTTAAGTTGATTTAATCGATTGAAACGCAGTTTAATCAATTGAAATAATTTTGATCGGTCATAACTCAATTCTGATCGATCATATCTGTTAGAATCGCACAGCGGAATGTTCGCATGGTCGGACAAAAACCAAGAGGGGGGGTGAATTGGTTACTTAACAAAAATTAGGTTTTCAAAATTTTCCCCAAATTTTACCGATTAAAAACTGTGTAAATGTAAATAGAGAAGAGAAGAGAATCTTACACAGGAGATTTATACTGGTTCGGATCAAAAGACCCTACGTCCAGTTGCTAATCACTCAAACAGAGGATTAACGCTGTCACTATAATCAAGTTGTTACAAACAAATTACAATTGAAAAGATAAAGATAAGAAAACACCTCTCTTGAAATCCACAAGAGATGATGAACAACTTTCCCTAGAGACGGCACAACACACAATCCACTAAGAACTCCACTTAGTGATTCTTATCGCTTCTAGCCCACACCAGGTTCCAAAAGCCCCTTTTTCTTGCAACAAACAGTTCTCTGGCACTACATCACTTAACTTTTGTATGAAAAAGGTTGTTCTTCTTTTCTGAGTTCCATAGAGAAGCTTAGTAGAGAAATTAGGGTTTGGGAATTGGGAATTTCGGAATTAGGGTTCTTGGAAATAGGGTTTTCGAAAATAAGGTTGATTTGAAGTTGAAAATCAAAATCTGACTGAAATAATCGATTAAATGAAGTATTAATCGATTATTACAGAGCCAAAATCAACAGAACCCCAAAACACTCTGTTTTAATCGATTAAAAGGGCTGTTAATTGATTAAACCGCCTGTTAATCGATTAACAGATGGTTTAATCGATTAAACCAGTGAGCAGATACAGAAAATGGTTTTCTCACTATTTTAATCGATTATTTCCCTATTTAATCGATTAAAGTTGAGCCTGGATGATAAATTTGAGCTTTTTGAAGCTTCTAAGATGCAGACTATGTACCGGCTATCTTAAACTCTAATATTACAGACTCAATCTAATTGAAACAGAGTTATTACAATACAAAACAAGTCTTCAACACTCTAAGTCTTTGAGTTCTTGAATCATTGTCAAAATCAACAATCTTCATGTCCATCAAGTGCAACATCAAGTCCTTGAATGTTCAACAATCTCCCCCTTTTTGATGATGATCAAAATTATCTTTTAAAGCCTTGCAATAACCTGTTTTATCAGTCATACTAACAAACACATTAAACATACCAGATAATATTTAAAAACAATCATATTTAGGCTTTAAATATTTTCTCCCCCTATTTGATTAGAATAAAAAATAATTCTTCTATTACAAACAAAAGAACTCCCCCTTAAAATATGCATAACTTAGAGAAAACTCCCCCTCAATCAAAGCAATAACAGAACATCACATTTTATTTCATAGATAAGCATTCATTACAATATAAGAAGAAAAATAACAACAAATTTAAAATTCTTCACTATCATCACTATGAAAGTGTGCATCAAATCTATTTTCTAAACGGCACACTTTATCATCTACATCAGATATACGGAGAATTATTTCCTCATGTCGTACTCCAGAAAGAGTGAAGAATGACTGCATTCTCTGATTCATGTCAGATAACATGTCTTCCATGGATTGTCGGGTTTCATGATGAGTAGAGGAAGTTCCAACACTTTGGATTTGCTCAGAGGGAAACTTAGCAGCAGGAGGCATATCTTCATCAAAATCTTCATTTTCATCACCTTGATTCGGAACGTCATCCTTGTGAACATAAATGTCGTTGACACGCGCCATTTGAAGTTGGATTAATGTGCTGTCAAGCATGCGATTCAAGTTATTTGTTCTTACTGTTTGTTCACCTTCGACATTGACTCCCTTATATTCAAGAATCTGAGAGACAAGGAGAGCATATGGAATTTTGAATGTGGGATGACGTTTGGCTTTTAACATAGTCATGGTGACAAGAACGCCCTAATCTAAAGGTTCATTATTCATTATGGCATGAATAATCCTAAGATCAATTGAAGAACATTGAGCATGATTTGTAGCCCGGGGACAGAGGATCCAGACAATTAGATGTAGAATCATGCGTTCCTCCTTCTTCAGAGGTCCAGCAAGAAGGAGACGCCCAATCTCCATGGAGGGATTTCGCAGAAAAGAACGGTAAGCTAAGAACCTGTCAAAATCATCTAGCTCACCATAAATGTTAATAGCATCTTCTCTAATTGGAAAGTGAGCGACATTTTCCCAAATATCATCGTCAAGAATAATTGTGACGCCTTTTACTCTAGAGGTAGCAATTTGATCTCTAAATTTAAATCTAGAGTAAAATACTCTAACAAGGTCAGGATAATACGTACCTTGCATTTGGATGAAGGGAAGAACTCCTTGAATTTCAAGAAGGTTGGGAAAATTGAATCCCCTATTGATGAATTGCTCACCAATAAGAAACTTTGGAGAGATAATGGCACGTTCCTTCCAGTAGGTCAGAAATTCTTGTTAGCCATCTGTATCAGAAATCCATCCTTCTACAGAATTAGGACGGAGACGAGATGAGGGTGCAGATCTTCTTCTAGTAGGGATCTTAGCACGAGAAGATGAGGTCATTGAAAGATTGAAGGAATAACAAGAAGATTTAGAAATCTAAGTGTATTGAGAAGAGGGCAAGATTGATAACCAATTGATAGAATAAGGCAAGAAAGCTTGATTTCAAGAGATAGAAGTGAGTAGAAGTGAAATGGAGGCTCCTACTTATAGCCAAGCATGTCCAACTGACATATGAAAGTGTATAGGGTGCAAAAGATCCGTTGGCAACAGCTAGGAGGCCAAACTTGCCAGGTTTAATCGATTAAAACTCAGATTAATCGATTAAACCAGTGCCAGAGTCATTTAATCGATTAATTTTGTATTTAATCGATTAATTATCGAATTAATCGATTAATCTAGAGAGGAATGCCCTGTTTTTAGTGTTTTGAATGCAAATAATCGATTATAACTCCAATTAATCGATTATTCCAGAGAGTACATCAAATTTTTGAGGTTTTAACACATGATAAACTATGAACATCCCGTATAATGAATTTTAACATTACAATCATCCAAAAACTGTCTCAATAAGCAGAATTT
Source organism: Sphenostylis stenocarpa (assembly GCA_963425845.1). Lineage (NCBI taxonomy): Eukaryota > Viridiplantae > Streptophyta > Magnoliopsida > Fabales > Fabaceae > Sphenostylis > Sphenostylis stenocarpa. Next base: position 23,446,668 of record OY731404.1, on the reverse strand, counting down.
AAGCTATTTCTAATATCCCTAAGTCTCTTCTAAGATCATAAAATATATCCTTGGGTAGAGGCTTAGTAAAAATATCTGCTAATTGATGCTTTGTATCAACATACTCTATTTTACAGTTTCCTTTGCTGATATGATCTCTCAAAAAGTGATGTCTAATTTCTATATGCTTAGTCCTAGAGTGCATTACTGGATTCTTAGTAAGATTAATTGCACTCGTATTATCACACATCAAAGGTAAGTCATTTAAAAATATACTATAATCTTCTAACTGTTGTTTCATCCACAAAATTTGAGCACAACAACTACCAGCTGCAATATATTCAGCTTCAGTGGTAGATAAAGCAACACAAGCTTGTTTCTTAGAATGCCAAGATACTAAAGATGAACCTAACAAATGACATGTCCCACTAGTACTTTTCCTATCAATTTTGCATCCACCATAATCAGCATCAGAATATCCTATTAAACCAGTACAAGCATAAGATGGATACCATAAACCAAAACCAGTAGTTCCTTTTAAATATTTTAAAATATGTTTTACTGCAATTAGGTGAGATTCTTTTGGACAAGCCTGAAATCTAGCACACACACATACAAAATGCATAATATCAGGTCTACTTGCAGTTAAGTATAATAGTGAACCTATCATACCTCTATACATAGATTGATTAACTTCCAAACCTGATTCATCCTTGTCTAGATAGCATGAAGTTCCCATGGGTGTGTTAGCTTCCTTAGAGGTGTCCACTCCAAACTTTTTAAGGATCTCTTTGCAGTATTTGGTTTGAGAGATGAAAATGCCATCTTTAAGTTGCTTGATTTGTAGTCCAAGGAAGAATGTCAATTCTCCCATCATAGACATTTCAAACTCTCCCTGCATTATGTTAGCAAATTCTACACATAACGAATTATCAGTTGATCCAAAAATAATATCATCAACATATACCTGGACCAATAAGATATGTTCTTTAACTTTCTTTATAAACAATGTAGAATCAATTTTTCCTCTAGAAAAATCATTTGAAGTTAGGAAACTACTTAGCCTTTCATACCAAGATCTAAGAGCTTGTTTCAAACCATATAATGCTTTCTTTAATTTAAAAACATGATTAGGAAAACTTAAATCCTCAAAACCAGGGGGTTGCTCCACATAAAATTCTTCTTTAATAACACCATTTAAAAATGCACTCTTAACATCCATTTGATATAATTTAAATTTCATCAAAGATGCATAAGCAAGAAGTAGGCGTATAGCCTCTAACCTGGCAACAGGAGCATAAGTTTCATCATAGTCTATACCTTCCTCCTGACAATAGCCTTTGGCAACAAGTCTAGCTTTATTCTTTGTTATGTTCCCATCTTCATCAAGTTTATTTCTAAACACCCATTTGGTTCCAATAACTTGATGTGATTCTTCTCTTGGGATTAATTCCCAGACTTGATTCCTTTCAAATTTGTTAAGTTCCTCTTGCATTGCTATGCACCATTGTTCATCTTTAAGTGCTTCCTCAACGTTTTTGGGTTCAATCTGTGACACAAAAGCTACAGACATACAAAAATTAGTCATATTTCTAGTTCTTACCCCTTTTGAGATGTCACCTATGATATTGTCCATTGAGATTCCCCTAGGTGATTGCCATTCTTTTGCTAATTCAGGCGTTTGAGAAGGCTCATTTGCTTCCAAATATAATTCATCAAGAGCTTCTCTTATATACTCATCATCACCTGCAAGTTCTTTATTTGACTCAAGAGGATTTCCCCCAAGGTCTACAATCTCATCAAAAGTAACATGGATAGATTCTTCTATATTCAAAGTTCTTCTATTAAACACCTTGTAAGCCTTACTAGTTAATGAATAACCTAAGAAAATGCCCTCATCGGCTTTAGAGTCAAATTTTCCTAAGTTGTCCTTACCATTATTCAACACAAAGCACTTACAACCAAAAATTTTCAAATGAGCAACATTAGGTTTTCTACCATTAAACAATTCATAGGGAGTAAATTTAATAATTGACCTAATGAGCATTCTATTTAAAACATAACATGCAGTACTAACCGCATCAGCCCAAAAATATTTAGGAACATTATATTCATTTAACATAGTTCTAGCAAGTTCCTCTAATGACCTATTTTTCCTTTCAACTACACCATTTTGTTGGGGAGTCCTAGGAGCAGAAAAATTATGTAATATTCCATTTTCTTCACAATAATTTTCAAACTTTTCATTTTGAAACTCACCACCATGGTCACTTCTTAAAACTATAATTCTTAAGTCTTTTTCATTTTGAATTTGTTTTGCAAATTTTCTAAAGACCTTAAAAGCTTCACTTTTCGTAGTTAGGAAAAATGTCCATGTATATCTAGAGTAATCATCAACAATCACAAGACCATAATAATTTCCACCAAAGCTTTTATCCTAGAAGGTCCAAATAAATCTAAATGTAATAATTCTAGGGGTTTTGAAGTGGAAACAACATTCTTTGATTTAAATGATAATTTTATTTGTTTACCTTTTTGACATCCATCACATAACCTATCTTTTTCAAATTTTAATTTAGGCAAACCAATAACTAAGTCTTTTGAAATCAATTTATTCAAATGATGCATATTTATATGAGCAGCTCTTTTATGCCATAACCAAGGGTTCTCTTCCTTAGCAACTAAACATGTTATACTAGAATCATGTAAACAATCCAAATCAATCAAATATATATTATTATGCCTAATGCCTTTTAATTCTACATTTTCGGAATCTATCAAGTGTATGGTGCAAAATTTACTTTCAAAAATTACCTTAAAGCCTTTGTCACATAGTTGACTTATACTAAGGAGATTATGCTTAAGTCCATCAACAAGTAGCACATCCTTGATCTCCAAAGTGTTTGCACCACCTATGTTTCCAATTCCAAGAATCTTCCCTTTGTTGTTGTCCCCATAAGTTACATATCCTTGTTCCTTATCCTTGAAACTCACAAATTTAGATTTATCTCCGGTCATATGTTTTGAGCATCCGCTATCAAGATACCACATAGACTTCTTTGATTTGGAAGTTTCCTACAAAACAAGAATATAGTAAACTTAAGTCCCCACAACTTTTGGGTCCTTGGGGTTAGAGACATAACAAACTATTTAACTATAGGAACCCAAATGTATTTACCTTTAGGTACACCAAAATGTTTAATTTTACATCTATTTGACGTGTGACCTTGTTTCATGCAATAAAAACATACTTTTGATGTAGCATTTGAAAATGATGCATTTCTAATCATAGATGCTCTAGTTCTTTTTTCTACCCATACTCTTTTATTTTTCCTTTTAGGCTTTTTCAAAGGAACTTGATGATTTACATTATTTTGAGCAAACATCATTTCATGCTTCTTAAGATCATCTATTTCCTTTTCAGCTTTGTCTAGCAAATGATTAAGAATATCTATGTCATATTCATGCTCTTTACAATTTGCACATGCTAAGTTCTTATCATTTTCCTCATCTAAACATACAATTTTCGTTTCTAAGGACTCCTTTTCTTTTAAACATGTGATTTTCATTTTTAAGGAGTCTATTTCCTTTTCGGATCTACTTAAATTCTTCTTTACAACTTTATATTCATTCTTCAAGTTCTTAAAAGCACTAAACAATTCATTATAAGCATCTTGCAATTCATCATAATTATTTTCATCATCACTTGAAGATGAGTCGGAATCACTTACCTCAAAGTCGGAAGATATATTGTCTTTTGCCAACAAGCAAATGTTAGCTTCTATTTCTGAGTCACTTGATTCCGAAATCGCGTCACTATCATCGGTTCCTTCATAAGATACTCTTAGTTTTTCCCACATCTCTTGAGCACTTTTACAAACAGAGATTCTGTAAAACTCGTCAAGGGTTAAAGCAGATGAAATAATATTTCTAGCCCTAACGTCAAATTGTGCTTTTCTGTTTTCTTCTGTTGTCCATCTAGAAAAAGGTTTGGCAACGTCAACACCGTTCTCAGTAACTTTATGAACATATGAACCGTTTAAAATAGCGTCCCAAACGCCTCTATCAACAGACTCTAAAAAGATTTGCATTCTTACTTTCCAAAAAGGATAATTTTGACCCGCAAAAAGTGGGGGTCTGTTGATAGACGCACCTTCGGCAAAAGTTTGATTTTGTCCAGCCATTTTCGAAAAATTTGAATGACTATCAAAGCAAGCTCTGATACCACTTGTTAGAATCGCGCAGCGGAATGTTCGCGTGGTCAGACAAAAACCAAGAGGGGGGGTGAATTGGTTACTTAACAAAAATTAGGTTTTCAAAAATTTCCCCATATTTTACCGATTAAAAACTGTGTAAATGTAAATAGAGAAGAGAAGAGAATCTTACACAAGAGATTTATACTGGTTCGGATCAAAAGACCTTACGTCCAGTTGCTAATCACTCAAACAGAGGATTAACGCTGTCACTATAATCAAGTTGTTACAAACAAATTACAATTGAAAAGATAAAGATAAGAAAAAACCTCTCTTGAAATCCACAAGAGATGATGAACAACTTTCCCTAGAGACGGTACAACACACAATCCACTGAGAACTCCACTTAGTGATTCTTATCGCTTCTAGCCCACACCAGGTTCCAAAAGCCCATTTTTCTTGCAACAAACAGTTCTCTGGCACTACAACACTTAACTTTTGTATGAAAAAGGTTGTTCTTCTTTTCTGAGTGCCATAGAGAAGCTTAAGTAGAGAAATTAGGGTTTGGGAATTGGGAATTTCGGAATTAGGGTTCTTGGAAATAGGGTTTTCGAAAATAAGGTTGATTTGAAGTTGAAAATCAAAATCTGATTGAAATAAACGATTAAATGAAGTATTAATCGATTATTACAGAGCCAAAATCAACAGAACCCCAAAACACTCTATTTTAATCGATTAAAAGGGTTGTTAATCGATTAAACCGCCTGTTAATCGATTAACAGATGGTTTAATCGATTAAACCAGTGAGCAGATACAAAAAATGGTTTTTCTCACTGTTTTAATCGATTATTTCCCTATTTAATCGATTAAAGCCGAGCCTGGATGATAAATTTGAGCTTTTTGAAGCTTCTAAGATGCCGACTATGTACCGGCTATCTTAAACTCTAATATTACAGACTCAATCTAATTGAAACAGAGTTATTACAATACAAAACAAGTCTTCAACACTCTAAGTCTTTGAGTTCTTGAATCATCATCAAAATCAACAATCTTCATGTCCATCAAGTGCAACATCAAGTCCTTGAATGTTCAACAATATCTGGTTCTGATCGGTCATAAACCCATTCTGATCAGTCATCTTCTACTCCAAGTGGTTTTAATTGATTATTTCGAAGTTGTATCGATTAAAATACTGCCAGAACACTTCTCTGAACATTTTAAGTGATTTCAATCGGTTATTTCGAAACTGTATCAGTTAAAATATTGACTGAAGGGTTTCAAAACTTCCTTTAATGAAAACAATCAGTTATTTCGAAGTTATATCAGTTAAAAACTTGTTATAAAAGTGTGAAGAACATTTTAGTTGATAAAGCTTATATGTTATTAGTTAAAATAGTTGATTAAGAAAGCTTTTATCAAAATACTTTGTTTTTAACCGTTAAAACATTTTTTAGAGGTATTTGCAAAAATCTTTTAAATGAAGAAACCTCATGCAGCAGAAAGATAAAAATGATTATACCTAAGCGGAGCTGCAGACACACTAATCCTTCTACTCTTTTATCCAAGTGACCTTTGACTGCCACAAAGTTGCCTTTGACTTCATTCTTGACTTCATCAAATCAACAAGATCTTTGCCAAAGTAAATCAATAAGATCTTCATCACTTTCAGTCTCCCCCTATTTGAGGAAGACAAACATCACTTTGAAAAATAACTCTGCAGAAGAAGTCACTTGATAAAATAGATTAGTGAGTAATAAAAAATTAATCACTTTATTCATTCTCCCCCTAAATTGTTGTTCTCCTAAAGAATTTTATCTCCCCCTAAATTGATCAGAAGTTAAAGCATAAAACAATTATTTCTCCCCCTTTTGACTTCATCAAAAATAGGGAACAGAGAAACAAACAAAACAAAAAAAAATTATACATGGTATGTATCATGTTTTTAGATTTTGAAAATAGTAAGAAAAAATATGGATACGATACTTTACTCATGTAAAGACTAATCAAAGTTGATTCAAACTTATCTTCATTAACACGTTTGTAATGAATACAATTAACACGTGTAAAGATAAGGGAACCACGCTTTAGTAGCATGTTACAAGAACAACCATTAACTAAAGCCTTTAATTTTTCTTCCTAGAGTAAAAATCGATTAAAAACAGGACAAAATCGATTAAAAAGTTCTTATTAATGGTTTTAATCGATTGAAATAAAGTTTTAATCGATTAAAACAATGATGAAATTTGAAAGTTTAAACCATAAGTTGATATAATAGATTAAATCGACATTTAATCGATTAAAACAGAAAAGAAAAATGTTGTATAAGTGCTTTTAATCGATTTAAAACTTGTTTGTATCGATTAAAATAACCAGTTTTGAAAATTAAGCAATGTTTGATGCATCTATCATGCCTAATTCAGTGCGAATTTTGTAAAATGATAAAAAAAAATGTTTTACAATAAAATCATCTACATTGATTAAGTTTTAACCAATGGAACTATAAAAATCAGAGTAATATCTTATGTGCTGATTTAACTGATGTAAACTAGTTTTAGTTGACATATAGGTTTAAATCAATTGATACGCTAGTTAATCGATTGTTTTGATGTGAATTCCCTATGTAAAGGTTCTTTTAATCGATTTAATCGATTAAATCTATATTGTATCAACTAAAATTATCAGGGATCTATGTTAAATTCTATCTAGATTTTCTTGATTTGACTTAAACCCTACATTATATTAATCAAAGTAAAAAGATTGTGCCTGGTATAAAACCAGTTAATATTACAGTCCATAAAAGCAAATTAGAAGCAAAAGAAATATGATGGAAAGAGAAAAAAAAATAAGAATGGACCCTTTTTGTCCTAAGACTCAATAATCCCAATTTCCTTGGTTGAGCTGCATATCTTCCAGTTTGATGTAGATATCATCAATCTGGTTTCCAAGGGATGTGAACTGACTATTTGTCTGCTGGAAATGTTGGTATGTCATCTGCATATGCTTTTTCTGGTTTTCCTGCAATGTGGCCATTTGAGAAAGCATTGTCCTTTCAAATTGAGACAAAGGAGTCACACGGTCAGGCTGCTCCATGTAGGGGATGATCTCCATATTTTCATATGAAGCTTGACCACTGGACGATTCGAGAACTTCTACAGCAGCTGGAGAGGAAGGAATTTGACCTTGCTCATCTTCTTCATCATTGTCTTCCTCATCCTCAGACATTCCAGCATCAACCTTAGAAATCCATTCATCATCAATTTTGATATACCCCATTTTTCTCAAAGTGGAGTCATCAATCTCATTTGATGCCTTAGGAGTTTCTATGCTTTCCCTTGTAAGATCAACTTCAAAATATCTAAAGAAATTGTTAATCAACATGGCATACGGCAATTTGTAATCTGCCAACCTTTTGGCCTTCAACATGTGATCTTTAATCACATAAATCCAATTTACCTTAATATTATTAGAGATGCAGTACATGAGGGCAAGATCTCCCTCATTAAGTATTGCATGATTACTTCCTCTTGGAGTAAGCATCCATGCCACAATAAAAGCAAGCAGTCTATGTTCAAGTAAGAGTTTTCCAGTATTTAAAATTCTTACCAAATCATTTGGATCCTTAAGGCAAGACCTGAAAAACTGTATCTTGTTGAAGTCAGGTATTTCAGAAATATTCCCTCTGGACACTTTGACACCTCTATCTCTTAGACCAGCAATTTGTTCCCACACAGAAGGAGTAATTTCCATATTCACTCCCTTCACTTGAGATCTGATTGTTGAACCATTCACTGTTAAATTTGAGTAGAAGACCCGAACCAGATCAAGTTGAATATTCTCTGTGAACTCCATGAAGGTTCTCAGCTTTTGAATTTTCAGTTTTCTTCTTAACCCCGTAAATCCTTCTTCATCTAGCCACTTGAATTTAATAAACTTTCGAATTACAATCTATTTTTGACTAAACTCAGTAATGAAAGTGTTCATTTTTCCAATATCCCCATCAAACCATGCTTCTAAATGACCACCAGGATTAGCAGCAGAGGAGGATTCCCCTTTTTGCTTCTTTCTTGACTTTGATCTCCTCAACATGTTGTTGTATAGTTTAGAAAAGTTTTTGAAACGTGAGTACAAGAAAGAAGAGAGAAGAAATTTGAACCCGAAACTGAAGAATGAGAATAGTGGATTTCAAGTGAGCACAATGAAAAGTCACAGATGTTAATTTTCGTGAATAGCAATTCAATTTGACAAAAACTGCAGAAAAACAGCTTTAATTGCACATGTCCCCTTGACTGAAGGCAGAGGCCCAGATTTCTGGACAGTGGGTACATCATCTAAAGTGTTATTGGAAGAAGTTTGACTTGGTCAAAGAATAATTTTAAGTGTTTTATGCAGATCCCGATTAACACACAAACTTGAAATTTTGACTTTGATTTACTGACTAATTTTCAATTGGAAGTTATAAAAATGGTTTTCAGGAACAATTTAATCGATTAATCAGCAAATTAACCTATTAATTTGATTTTTAATATTAGGTTTTGAGACTGTAACTGTGAAGTGATCGATTAATACATAAAAGAATTGATTGTTTCTATACTGGAAGAGATTTAGAAAATGATACCAGAATTTAAATCGATTAAAACGAAGAGGAATCGATTAAATTTGACCTTTTAGTGGTTTTAACTGATATAAATCATTTTTAATCGATTAAAACAACTAAAGTAAAATTCCTGACAGTATTTTAATCGATTAATTCGAATGTTAATTGATTAAAACTGTACGAACAAATTTTCTGGTATTCTCTGTAAGTGATTTTAACCGATTAAAACTATTTTATATCAATTAAAACATTCAGTTTAAGAAACCAGAACCTGATTTGCTGTTTTGAACACCAGGGGACTTCCAGATTTTGTTCCTGCAAAATAGATTAGGCATATTTCTAGTACCCTTTTTTTTTTAATAATTGGGTCCAATCAGGTTATTTGAAATGAATTTATTTTTGGAATCCACTTCATTCTACCTCTAGGAATAGCATACTTCTTAATTCTACAATATTTTACAGAATGTCCTTTTTTCATGCAGTAAAAACATTTAACCACTGATGATGAATATGGTTTCCTGTTTACATGTGTTTTTCTGAATTTTGTCCTAGATTTAAATCCTATGCCAGACTTGTCAAAAATTAGTTTTTGCTACCCAAGAAGAACATCAAGATTAGCTTGACCTTGTGTAAACTTTGAAACGGTTTGTGATAAAAAATCAACCTTCTTTTGTAACTCTGAACAGTTATTACATGGTTTATTACATATACAATCAGAATTATAATGAATTAGTTTTAAAAAGTCAAGATCAGTTTCATCTTCAAGAATTTTCTTTTCAAGAGAGTCTACTTTATTTACTAGCCAATTATTCAAGCCTTTTAGCCTATCATTTTCTTTTTGCAGTTTCTTGGCTTCTTCATGCATTTCATTAAATGCTGCTTGTAATGAATTATAATTCACTAAATTTGAAGAAGAGTTAGAACTTACACTGCTGGTTTGATGATTTTGATTTGCCATTAGACATAAGTTGGCTTCTTCATTATCAGAATTTTCTGTTGATGAAGTATCATTATCATCCCATGCTACATATGCTCTTCTTTTGACTTTTTCCTCTTTCTTGTCATTGTATTTGTTCTTTTTTGGGCACTCCATTCTTACATGACCCTGCTTACCACAACCATAACATTTATAGTTAAAAGAATAAGATTTCTTTTCATACCATTTATGTTTTTCTTTATCTTGAATCTTTTTCTTGAGAAACTTGTTGAACTTTCTGACAAGCAGTCCAAGATTTTCACTTTCCTCCTCTGATTCTTGACTTCTTTCTTCAACCTTGAGTGCTATACTTCTACCTTTTTTCTCAGAGACTTCTTGCTCATTGAATCTATTAATTTCCATCTCATGTTCTCTGAGTTTGCCAAACAAGGAAGCTGTTGTCATGACTGATAAATCTTTTGATTCTGAGATTGTTGTGACCTTAGGCTGCCATGACCTGTCAAGACATTTCAGAACTTTAATATTTAATTCTTCTTTATCAAAAGTTTTACCTAAGCCCATTAGATGATTGATGATATGAGTGAAGCGCTTTTGCACATCTGCAATACTTTCACCAGTTTGCATTTTGAACAGCTCATATTCTCTTATGAGAGTATGTTTTCTGGCTCTCTTTACATTAGCTGTTCCCTCATGAGTAACCTCAAGAACTTCCCACATTTCCTTGGAAAATTTGCATTGGGAGACCCTGAAAAACTCATCCATATTTAGTGCAGAAGTAATTATATTTTTAGCAGTACAATCACTTTGAACTTTTTTCTTTTCTTCATCATTTAAGCTCGACCATTCTTTTTCTGTAATTAATGGACCATTAGCAATTACATCCCAAACATTTCTATCAATAGATTCAATAAAGATCTTCATCCTAATCTTCCAAAAAGGATAATCTGTTCCACAAAACAGTGGAGGTCTATTAATAGAAACACCCTCAGAAAAAGGTAATTTGTTTTCAGCCATTAAAAAATTTGGACCGAAAGCCTTGAGTATTTTTCAAGACCCTTGCTCTGATACCAATTGTTAGATATGTAGGCTGAGATCAAGAGGGGGGTGAATTGATCTTTGAAAGATTTTTGCAAATTACAGATTATCTATTTCAAAGATTAAGAAATCTGACCAGTTCTTGAATCACACAACAATCAATCAAAAATAAATGCAGTCACAGAATTAAATAAGAGAAAGGTTTAGAAAGATATCACCAAGGTTTATACTGGTTCACCCAATCCCAGGGCTACGTCCAGTCTCCAGCCAAATTCTAGCTAGGTTCCACTAGATTGAATGTTTTACATATTACAACCTTAATCACACACTCAATCTACCACAAGAACCACAATTCCAGTTCCTACACTTAACCTTTCACCAAGAACCAAATTCGAGTTCTTGACCTACCCTGCAGCCAAATTCCAGCTACAGAAACCAGTGCCCACAATTCCAGGCACCAACAATACAGTCTAAGAAAGTAAAGAAACAAACAGAAGAAACTAAAATGCTCAAACCAGTTTTATGCAGTTCTGCAATATGTTGTTTCTTCTTCAAAAGAATGCAATTTTGCCTCAAGAAAGAACTTTGATGAACTTCACAAAAACTAACGTGATTGTTTCTTGAAAGTAGTACTATTGATTGCTTGATTGATTGCCAAAAGATGTATTTCAGATTGATATATAAAAAGTTCAAGCAACTCTGTTTATATAGAAGATTTTCAAAACTGCTGGTTTAATTAATCTGTTAAAATCTTCTTTTAATCCATTAAAACGTTCTTGATTATTTTCCAGATTTGTTTTAACTGATACGACAACGTTTATATCAATTAAAACTCTTTACAAAAAACCTTCCAAACTGTTTTAATCGATTGTTTCGTGTTTCAATCGATTAAAATACTGCAAAACTTTCTTGTAAACTTTTCCAAGTGATTTTAACTGATAAAAAATCATTTTAATCGATTAAAACGCTAAGCAGAAATTTTCTTAAGTTGATTTAATCGATTGAAACGCAGTTTAATTGATTGAAATAATTCTGATCGGTCATAACTCAATTATGATAGATCATATCTGGTTCTGATCGGTCATAAACCCATTCTGATCGGTCATCTGCTACTCCAAGTGGTTTTAATCGATTATTTCGAAGTTGTATCGATTAAAATACTGCCAGAACACTTCTCTGAACATTTTAAGTGATTTTACTCGGTTATTTCGAAACTGTATCAGTTAAAATATTGACTGAAGGTTTTCAACACTTCCTTTAATGAAAACAATCGGTTATTTCGAAGTTATATCAGTTAAAAACCTGTTATAAAAGTGTGAAGAACATTTTAGTTGATAAAGCTTATATGCTATTAGTTAAAATAGTTGATTAAGAAAGCTTTTATCAAAATATTTTGTTTTTAACCGTTAAAACATTTTTTAGAGGCATTTGCAAAATCTTTTAAATGAAGAAACCTCATGCAGCAGAAGGATAAAAATGATTATACCTAAGCGGAGCTGCAGACACACTAATACTTCTACTCTTTTATCCAAGTGACCTTTGAATGCCACAAAGTTGCCTTTGACTTCATTCTTGACTTCATCAAATCAACAAGATCTTTGCCAAAGTAAATCAATAAGATCTTCATCACTTTCACGGTTTAACAAATTAATTAAACCAGAAGTTGAAAACTTTTCTATATAAACAGATTTGATTCAACATTTTAAAATAACCTTTAGAGCAATCAATCAGGCAATCATAAGAGCTACTTTCAAGAAAGAATCACGCAAGGTTTGTGGAGTTTTTAAATTTCTTTCTTGAGGCAATTTGTGCATTCTTTTTGTGATAAAACTCATTCTACAAGAGCTGCATAATCCGGGTTTGATTGTTCTAGTTTCTTCTCTGTGTTCTTTAAATTTCTTTACTGTATTGTTAATGTCTAGAATTGTTGGGCACTGGTTCTATAGCTGGAATTTTGCTGCAGGTTGATATAAGAATTGGAACTTGGTTCTTGGGTGGTGTGTGTCTAGAATTGTTGGACACTGGTTTTGTAACTGGAATTTGGCTGCAGGTTGGTACAAGAACTAGAACTTGGTTCTTGGGTGGTGTGTGTATGGAATTGTTGGGCACTGGTTCTGTAGCTGGAATTTGGTTGATTCTGTTGTTGTCTTACTTTGAATAGCTTGATTTACTTGGTTCAAGAATTGGTCAAAACTCTTAATCTTTGAATTAGATAATCTGTAAATTGCGAAAATCTTTCAAAGATCAATTCACCCCCCCCCCCCCTCTCTTGATCTCAACCTCTTTTTCTAACAATTGGTGTCAAGAGCAGGGTCTTGAAAAATACTCAAGACTTTCGGTCTAAATCTTTCATGGCTGAAAACAAATTACCTTTTTCTAAGGGTGCTTCTGTTAATAGACCTCCACTATTTTATGGTACAGATTATCCATTTTGGAAGATAAGGATGAAGATCTTTATTGAATCTATTGATATAAATGTTTGGAATATTATTGAACAAGGGTTTTCTGTTTTCAATAGAGAATGGTCCAGTTTGGATGATCATGAAAAGAAACAAATTCAAGATGATTGCATTGCTAAAATATCATTACATCTGCCCTTAACATGAATGAATTTTTCAGGATATCTCATTACCAAACTGTAAAACAATTGTGGGAAGTTCTTGAGATGACTTATGAAGAAACAGCGGAAATATGTTTGATGGCTAATTCAAATTCTCCAACATCTAGTGGAAGTTATGATTCTTGAACAAGTACTATGAATTACAGCTCATTACAAGATGCTTCTTATGAAATGCATGTAGTAGAAAAAAGGTTAGAAATTGAAAACAAAAGATTAAAGAGCATGAGCAGTAGATTAGAAAATAAAATCATCCTTCTTGAAAAGAAAATTCTTGATGAAGAAACTAATGATAAAAACCTGGAAATGAATGATAACAATTTTGGTTGCATGTGTAATGATAAAAAAGATTGTGAAAATTGTCTTGAATTACAAAATAAATTAGCATACCTAATAAAAACTGCCTCTAAATTTGCACAAGGAAAAACTAGTCTTGATGTTATACTTGATTATCAGAAATTGGTTATTGATCGTCGTGGTATTGGTTTCACACCTCTGATTGGAAAGAAAACAAGAGCATTCAAAAATTATTTTTCATACAGTAAATATGTCTCATAACCATTTATTACATGCTTTTATTGTATGAAAAGAGGTTATTCTGTTAAATTTTGTAGAATCAAGAAATATGCTATTCCAAGAGGAAAAATGAAGTGGATTCCCAAGAATTCACTCCATATAACCTGATTGGACCCTATAATTCTAAAAATGGTACTAGATATATGCTAAATCTATTTTGCAGGAACAAAATCTGGAAATTCTTTGGTACCTGATCAACAAATATTGATTATGGATTCATGGATTAAATATTTTAATTGATATAAAATTGTTTTAATCAATTAATTTCACTTACAAAGTATACCGTGAAAAGTTGTCCGAACAATTTTAATCGATTATTCTATGAATTAATTAATTAAAACGTTCTCGGATTTTAGTATAGTTTTATCCTCTCTGTTTTAATCGATTAAAAAGGATTTACATCGCTTAAAATCATTAAAGAGTTAAATTTAATCGATTCATTTTCGATTTAATCGATTAAAATTTTGTGATCATTTCATTAAACAAATTTAATCGATTCTTTTTTGTTTTAATCAATTAATACATTGTTGCTATTTCAAACCTAATATTCTAGATCAAATTAATTGATTGATTTGATAATTAATCGATTAATTCGCTCTTGGAAATCACTATAATATGGTTTAATTACAGAATTTTCAGCAAATCAAAAATTTATTTTTCATGATTCGTTCTTATCTCTTCTGTAAAAAGCATTTACTGTGTTTGTTTGATCAAGTCAATGTCTATCCAATTAACAAATTAACTGATGTACCCACTTCCCAAAGCAAATGATTCTGCACTCTGTCAAGGGAACACAGTTAATTAAAGCTGAAGCATTGCAGTTCTGACATTTGGATTTCAAAAATTTGAAATCCGATCTTCATTCATGAAATTAGGTTCTGCATAAACTCATCTATTTCTCAGCTTCTCCTCTTTCTCTTGTTTTCATATCTTTTCCAAATTTCTTCTCGAATTTCTGCTTCAAACATGTTTAAAAGATCAAAATCAAGGAAGAAACATAAAGGGGAATCTTCCTCTACTGCCAATCCTGGTGGACATTTAGAAGCTTGGTTTGATGGTGACATTGGCAGAATGAATACCTTCATTTCTGAATTTAGTCAGAAGCAAATTGTAATTCCCAAGTTTATAAAGTTGAATGGGCTAGATGAAGAAGGGTTTACAACTTTAAGAAGGAAATTGAAAAGACAAAAGCTAAAATCTTTCTTGGAGTATACTGGGAATATTCAACCTGATTTGGTTCGTGTTTTCTGTTCCAATCTAACCGCGAATGGATCTACCATAAAATCTTAGGTAAAGAGAGTTAATATGGAAATCACTCCTTCTATTTGGGAGCAAGTTGTTGGTCTCAAAGACTCTGGTGTTAAAGTATCTAGAGGGAATGTCTCTAACTTACCTGAGTTCAACAAGATACAATACTTCATATCCTGCCTCAAAGACCCAAATGATTCGGTAAGGGGTTTAAATGCTAGCAAGTTGATGCTTGAACCAAGGCTCCTAGCCTTCATTTTTGCATGGATACTAACTCCCAGGGGGATCAATCATGCATTGCTAAATGAAGGTGACCTCACTCTCATGTATTGCATTTCAAATAGTATTTGGGTCAACTGAGTATATATGATCAAGGATCACATGTTGAAAACAAAGAGATTATCTGATTAAAAACTGCCATATGCCATGTTAATTAACAATTTCTTTAGATATTTTGAAGTAGACCTTGCAGGAGAAAATGTGGAAACCCCTAAAGCATCAAACGAGATTGATGATTCCACTTTATGGAAAATGGGGTTCATCAAAATTGATGATGAATGAATCTCCAAGGCTGAGGCTGGAATGTCTGAGGATGAAGATGAAGAAGCTGATCAAGATCAAATTGCTTCTTCTATGACTGCTAAGGTTCCTGAGTTCACTTGTGGTCAAACCTCTTATGAGAACATGGAAATCATACCCACACAGAGCAACCTAATCGTGGGACTCCTCTTTCTCAATTTGAAAGGACTATGCTATCCCAAATGTCCTCATTACAAGAAAATCAAAGGAAACACATGCAAATGACTTACCAGCACTTCCAGTAGACCAACACACAATTCTCCAACCTGGGAAATCAGATTGCTGACATTTATACCAAATTGGAGGATATGCAATTGAATCCGGGAAACTGGGAAGATTAAGTCTCATCAAGAAGGGTTCTTTCTATATTTTTTTTTCTCCTTTATCGCTGCTTTTATCTGTTACTTTTTTATCTTGCTGGTCTGTAATGTTAACTGGTAATTGACCAGAAACACTCCTTGAACATCCTTAAATATGATGCAAGTATTTAGATTTAAAATTAGAATTGAATTAGAGACCCTAAATAGACTAAATCACACGTCCTAGTAGTTTTAGCTAATATAAAATCATTTTAATCGATTAAATCCATTCACACACATACTCGCATAAACAATCCGTATTGTTTTAATCGATTAATTCGATTTCTAATCGATTAATTTCATTTACAATTCACCTAGGCTATATGTTCTGTTTTTAATAAATTATTTTGTGAAAGAATTGATTAAATGTTCTAGGATGTGGAACTGCATTGACTAAAAATGATTTACATCAATTAAACTCACTAACTAAGATGTTACATTCTGGATTTTGTGCGAAATTTTTTTATTGCCTAAAATCTTGATCTATATAATCCAAAACATTTTGTGACTATTTGAATTTAGGATCAAGACAAAAATTTTCATATAAACTAAGAAACAGTTAGCTGATATATTCACAAAATCTATTGCTTGTGATCATATCTACAAAAATCTGAATTGAGTTAGGCATTTTAGATGCATCAAACATCACTTAGTTCTCATTTCTGAATGTTTTAATTGATATAAACTAGCTTTAATCGATTAATTTCACTTATAATACTACTGTTTGTATTGCTTTAATCGATTAAATTCTATTAGGATTTTAATGTGCATCTGTCATTCTTGTTTTAATCGACTAAAATGTTATCTGTATCAATTAAAAACATTAACTAAAACCATTTAATCGATTATATCCTATTTTTGATCGATTATTATTCTACAAAGGAAATTGAAGGCTTTAGTTAATGGTTGTTCTTGTAACATGCTACTAAAGCAAGGTTCCCTTATCTTTACACGTGTCTATTGTATTCATTACAAACGTTTTAATGAAGATAAGTTTGAATCAACTTTAATTTACTCTTATATGAATAATACATCTCATTGATATTCTTTTTCTCTCTGATTATACTGTTTTTTTTAAATAAATTTTGTTATCATTACATGCTATGCATATTGCTTGTTCTATCCCTCTCTTCCCTATTTTTGATGAAGTCAAAGGGGGAGTGTAGACCCCTAATTTTGCTCGGTCTCTCAATAAAGGCTAAGGATACTTCCTATAACAAGACAAAGCTCGCCCAACATCTCAATAAAGGCCAAGAAGACTTCCTATATGAAGATAAAGCTTCAACAGGCGTCTATCGGCATCAACCGACGTCCGAATAAAGAAAGGAAAGCTTCCCAAGGGTCCCAGAACACAAAAGCTGGCCAAAACAAGTTGAGACAACCGTCCCAAATGTGAGACGACTGTCCCAAGCTGCCCTGGCCAAGTGGGACACCCGTCCCAAGTGAGACAAGCCATCCCACTCTTCAAATGGTTGTCCCAAAGGTAAAAATTCAATTGAGATGGCCGTCCCAACCCAGACGGCTGTTCCAACCCAGATGGCCGTCCCAAACTGCCAGGTCGCGAAAACTATAAATAGGAGGCTCATTTGCCACTTTTTCAGACACCAGACAACTCCTAGTACTTGTCTTTTCTCTTCCTTCTTCGAATGAACTCTTTGATTGCCTTAATAAGGTAACAATCAGTTAAGGAATTATAATCCAGCATTCGATTCTTCTGTAAAAATTTAGTCGAGTTGATCTTGTATTTGGAGAGGAGAGTCTTTGTAGAGCGGGGGATTGCCAAAACGCATCCTCACAGTTAAGAGATTTGCAATACAAAGCTTACTACGGAGGTTCTTTTCAATTCTCTTCTCTTTTACTACTTTATTTATTACTTTATGTATGCAATATGAAATAAAGTCATGTAGATAACCATTTTTAATATTGTGCAATAAAATAGGGTAATCGCGTAATTTCTCGTAATCTTCACTTAAATGAATTAATCCATCATAGGGAACCCGAAAGGGGCGTTGTGGGGTGCTAACACCTTCCCCACACGTAACTAACTCCCTTACCCAACTCTGGTTATAATGGCCAAGTTTGGTTTTTATTAAAATCAACGCATTTTTATCCTTTTCCAATGTTTACGGTCAAAACATTGGTGGCGACTCCAAAAGAACCCCTTTTCGAAAACCTTGCTTTTATTAGAGGATAGTTCAGTTGCTGAGCACCTCGGAAGCAATGAACATATTTTAATACAAAAACGCGAGTCTAAACCATCTTTTCGCGACCACTTGCATAAACGTTCGAGATGTCCCTAGACGTTGGAACGGATGGCGGCGACAGGGAGAAATGATTAATTTTTTAAATACTCACTAATCTAGGGGGAGAAATAATTGATATTGAATACTCACTAATCTATATATCCAAGTGACTTCTTATGCAGATCAAAATCTTTCAAAGAGGTGTTTGTCTTCATCAAATAGGAGGAGACTAAAAGTGATGAAGATCTTATTGAATCATTTGATAAAACGAAGATCTTGTTGATTTGATGAAGTCAAAGGTTACTTGGGTTAAAAGGGTAGAGTGATTACTGAGTCTACATCTATACATAAGTATAATCATTCATATCTCTTTGCTACATGATGTTTCATCATTTAAAAGAATTTGAAAATGTCTCTAAAGATGTTTTAATCTGTTAAAAACCAAAGTAATCGGTTAAATGGTTTTTAAGAAATTGTTTTAACTGATATTATATGAGCTTTATCAATTAAAATGTTTTTAAAACTTACATAACATATTTTTAACCGATATATTTTCGAAATAATCAGTTATTTTCATTAAAAGAGTATTTGGAAACCTTCGTTAGTGTTTTAACTAATATAAATTCGAAATAATTGATTAAAATCATTTAAAATGTTTTGAAAAATGTGCTTGGCAGTATTTTTATCGATTAAACTACAAAACACTTCGATTAAAAAAACTTAATGAACTTTTTGCTAACTGTTTTAATCGATTAAAACTTGTTGTTATCAATTAAAATTACTTAGAAAGTTTTGTGAAAGTTTTTGGCAGAATTTTAATCGATTAAATTATGAATTAATCGATTAAAACAACTTAAGGGACTCTTTGTTAACTGTTTTAATCGATTAAAATGATGTCGCATCAGTTAAAATAAATCTGGAAAATAATCAAGAACATTTTAACTGATTAAAAGAAGTTTTAACCGATTAATCAAAGACTTTTAACAGATTAAAAGAACGGTTTAACAAATTAATTAAACCAGAAGTTGAAAAACTTTTTTATATAAACAGACTTGATTCAACATTTTAAAATAACCTTTTGAGCAATCAATCAAGCAATCATAAGAGCTACTTTCAAGAAAGAATCACGCAAGGTTTGTGGAGTTTTTCAAAGTTCTTTATTGAGGCAATTTTTGCATTCTTTTTGTGATGAAACTCATTTTGCAAGAGCTGCATAATCCAGGTTTGATTGTTCTAGTTTCTTCTCTATGTTCTTTAAATTTCTTTACTGTATTGTGAGTGTCTAGAATTGTTGGGCATTGGTTCTGTAGCTAGAATTTTGCTGCAGGTTGATACAAGAACTGGAACTTTGTTCTTGGGTGGTGTGTGTCTGGAATTGTTGTGCACTAGTTTTGTAGCTGGAATTTGGCTGCAGGTTGGTACAAGAAATGGAACTTGGTTCTTGGGTGGTGTGTGTCTGGAATTGTTGGGCACTGGTTCTGTAGCTGGAATTTGGCTGCAGGTTGATACCAGAACTAGAACTTGGTTCTTGGGTGGTGTGTGTCTGGAATTGTTGGGAACTGGTTCTGTAGCTGGAATTTGGCTGCAGGTTGATACAAGAACTGGAACTTGGTTCTTGGGTGGTGTGTCTGGAATTGTTGGGCACTGATTTTGTAGCAGGAATTTGGTTGCAGGTTGATACAAGAACTGGAACTTGGTTCTTGGGTGGTGTGTGTCTGGAATTGTTGGGCACTAGTTCTATAGCTGGAATTTGGCTGCAAGTTGGTTCAAGAACTGGAATTTGGTTCTTGGTGAAGGTTTAGGTGAAAGATCTAGAATTTAGGTCTTGTGGTAGATTGGGTGTGTGATTGGAATCTGTAATCTGTAAAACATTCAATCTAGTGGAACTCAGCTGGAATTTGGCTGAGAACTGGACGTAGCCCTGGGATTGGGTGAACCAGTATAAATCTTGGTTATATTTCTCTAAACCTTACTCTCTTTAATTCTGCTGCTGTCTTACTTTGAATAGCTTGATTTACTTGGTTCAAGAATTGGTCAAAACTCTTAATCTTTGAAATAGATAATTTGTAAATTGTGAAAATCTTTCAAAGATCAATTCACCCCCCCCTCTTGATCTCAGCCTCTTTTTCTAACATATCCTAGCTGAAATAATTGATTACCTACCCAGATAATTGATTATCCTGGTCCAGTTTACTCCTCTGCGAAAATGGTTATGTGATAATCGATTATCACTTAAGATAATCGATTATCTACTTCTGTTACAATTTTGAGTTTCGAATTTGGACCAATTTTCGAAACACCTATTTCCAATACTTCTATTTTCGAAATCTTCTATTCCCCAGACCCTAATATCTCTACTTAAGGTTCTCTAAGGCTCTCTGCAAAATAAAAAACCTTTTTCATAAAAAAGTTAAGAGTTATGATTGCTAGAGAACTTTGTGTAAGGAATAAAAATGGGCTTTTGAAACCTAGTGTGGGCTAGAAGCGATAAGAATCACTGAGTGGGTTTCTTGGTGGATTGTGTGTTGTGCCATCTCTAGGAAAAGTTGTTGTCATCCTTTGTTGTTTCAAAGGAGGTGTTCATCTCTTGAGTGACTCAAGAGATGTGTTTTATAATCCTTATCTTTGTTCAATTTGTAATCTATTGTAACTGTGATTATAGTGACTGTGTTAATCCTCTTTTAGAGTGATTAACAACTGGACGTAGGGTCTTTTGATCTGAATCTGTATAAATTACCTGTGTAATCTTCTTTCACTTATCTCTTTACTTTACAAGCATTTTAATTGGTGAAATTTGGGAAAAATTTTAAAAACCCTAATTTTTATAACTAAACCAATTCACTCCCTCCTCTTGGATTTGTCCGCAACCGCAAACATTTTGCTGCGTGATTCTAACAGAGAACTCTTTACCACCACAAGAATTTAGTGGCATAGATGTATTATAAATACAGTGACTCAACTTCATAAAATTTTCTTTGGCTTAAAATCAAGCATGCAAAAGCAACCCGACTTTGGTAAAACCCATAATTGGGTTAAGAAGAGCATATTTTGGGAATTGCCTTATTGATCTACTAATATAGTTCGACATAATTTGGATGTTATGCATATTGAAAAAAAATGTGTTGGACAACATCTTTAACACTGTGATGGATACAAAGGGCAAGACAAAAAATACTACAAATGTAAGACAAGATTTGAGATTGATATGTAAACATCCTAGATTAGAGCTAGTGGTGGAAAATGATAAGTATAAAAAACCAAAGGCACTATATGTCTTGAATTCTGAATAAAGAAAGATGGTGTGTGAATGGATAAAACAACTAAAGTTTCCAGATGGGTATGCATCTAACATATCACGTAACATTAATGTAGATGAAGGGAAAATATATGGGATGAAAAATCATGATTGTCATGTTTTTATGCAAAGACTAATTCCTTTGGCATTTCGTGACATGTTGCCAAAGCCTATATGGGGTGTATTAATAGAACTTAGTTTGTTTTTTAAAGAGATTTGCGTGAATGCAGTACTTCCTTTTGTCATGGACAATGCTAGGAGTTCTATCATTGAAACAATTTGTAAGCTTGAAATTTTTTTCCACCAGCATTCTTTGATTCAATGGAACATTTGGTTATACATCTACCATATGAAGTGAAGGTTGGAAGGCCTGTGCAATACAAATGGATGTATCTATTTGAAAGATGCATGTTGTATTTGAAAAGAAAGGTTCACAATAAGGCAAAGGTTGAAGGATCTATATGTGAAGCATATACTTTGGAAGAAATTTCTAATTTTGCTCCTATGTATTTTGATCCCTATATTCAAACAAGACGTACTCAAGTTTCTCGTAATGATGATGGTGGTGAAGATAAAATTTCTGAGAAGTTGTCTATTTTTAAACACCCTTGTCGTCCTATTTGTAAAGGTCATAAAAGAATATTAACAGAAGAAGAGCTTCATATTGTCGAGACATATGTCATTGTAAATTGTAAAGAAGTGGAACCATATTTAAAGTAAGTTTTCTTCATAATTACATTTTTTATTCAATTCGATTTGTTACAATATTAATTGTTGTATCAATTAGGAAATTTGAAGATTCACTGAAGAATGAAAATCCCAATATCTCTAAGGATGAAATATTGGTATCTCGATGTAGACCCCTAATTTTGTCCAACCTCTCAATAAAGGCTAAGGAGACTTCCTACAACAAGATAAAGCTCGCCTGGCATCTCAATAAAGGTTAAGAAGACTTCCTATATGAAGATAAAGCTTCAACGGGCGTCTATAGGCATCAACCGACGTCCGAATAAAGAAAGGAAAGCTTCCCAGGGGTCCCAAACACAAAGGCTGGCCAAAACAGGTTGAGACAGTCGTCCCAAAGTCGAGATGGCCGTCCCAAGCTACCCTGGCCAAGTGGGACGGCTGTTCCAAGTGAGACTGCCCGTCCCACTCTTCAGGAGGTCCCAACAAGTGTAAAAAATTCAATTGGGACGCCCGTCCCAACCCAGAGGGGCGTCCCAAAGTGTCAGGCTGCGAAAAACTATAAATAGGAGGCTCATTTGCCACTGTTTCACACACCAGACAACTCCCAGTACTTGTTTTTCTCTCCCTACTTCGAATGAACTCTCTGATTGCCTTAATAAGGTAACAATCAGTAAAGGAATCATATTCCAACATTCTATTCTTCTGTAAAATTTAGTAGAGTCAGTGTTGTATTCGGAGAGGAGGGTCTTTGTAGAGCGAAGGATTGCCAAAACACATCCTTACGATTAAAGATTCGCAATACAAAGCTTGCTACGGAGGTTCTGTTCAATTCTCTTCTCTTTTACTGCTTTATTTATTGCTGTCTGTATGCAATGTAAACTAAAATCATGTAGATAGCCATTTTAAATATTATGCAATAAAATAGGGTAATCGCGTAATTTCTCGTAATCTTTACTTAAATGAATTAATCTGTCATAGGGAACTCGAAAGGGGCGTTGTGGGGTGCTAACACCTTCCCCACACGTAACTAACTCCCTTACCTAACTCTGGTTATAATGGCCAAGTTTGGTTTTTATTAAAATCAACACATTTTTATCCTTTTCCAATGTTTATGGTCAAAACATTGGTGGCGACTCCAAAAGAACCCTTTTTCGAAAACCTTGCTTTTATTAGAGGATAGTTCAGTTGTTGAGCACCTCAGAAGCGATGAACATAATTTTAACATAAAACGCGAGTCTAAACCATCTTTTCGCGACCGCTCGCATAAACGTTCGAGATGTCCCCGGACGTCGGAACGGACGGCGGCGACAGATGGCCACTCCACTGGGGAAGCTAGAGAGTTGATCCCATTTAGTGACGGATAAATTCAAACTAAGTAAAGATTTGAAATTATGCCTTTACCCTCTTCCGTATGTTTTATTGTATGGCTTTAATAATTGTTGTATGATTATTTTCTGCAAATTGTTTGAAATATAAATTGCACACAAAAACCCTTACACACAACAGTCCCTCTATACCCGGGGGCAAGAGTGAATATCTATAGGGAGTGGGTGGCAGATACGACTGGCTTGTTGGCACACGGGGCTACAACCGTTGTCAGAAACCACCAACTCAAGGTGATAACTCTCTTCTTTTGGTCTAAGGATGTCGACATGGAGTTCAGTGCATGACCCGAGGATCGAGAGATTGAGAGGTCCCTATAATGGGGGCACCTTGGGGACCTTTGGCCTTGGTGAGAACAGGTTTAGAACCACCTAAACCAAGCACGTTTCTGCGGGAAAACCCTACCTCGTGATTAAATAAGCGTGGCTCCGCTCGTGGATGTATGAATTGTGTGTGCATTCGTTTGCTTGCATTTGTATTGAAACATTAGCATAGGGTAATCATACAACAAACAAAATAGTGAAAAACCCTAAAAATCATAAAAGTGATAAGATAAACCACTTTATCTCGGACAGTCTTCAGTTAAGCTAGCCTGGTTTCAAGTTCTTTGTAAGCTAAGTAGCCACGTTGACCGACAGAAGAGATAAAGGGTCATAAAAAATATAAAAACAAATTAAAAGCCATAAAAATATCTTTTACAATAAAAAGATTTTCGACAAAGTCGTATCATTCATACCACATCATCCAATAAGTGGTAAAACAAGAGAGAAAATAAATGCACTAAGAAAAGTATGCATAAACATCATCATAATAAAGTCTCTCATACATAAACACATTCATTCTAGGATTTATTAGATATCCTTAGACAATAGCGAAAGAGACCCAAGTGCATTTATCACCTTCCTAGAAGAGATAAGTGCGCTAAAATATGTTGGCAACCTTTGAAAAAAGGAAGTTAGCACACTAAGGTGGGTATGGTACCCTTAAAACATAGGCTTTTGAGAAGATACCAAAGCTATTGTCTAAGGCATATCTATTTCACACTAATCATTTGAAATAAAAAGCTATAATAAAAATCATTAAAATCATTAAAATCATTTAGAAAGTGGCTGGTCTTCCGCCCGTCCTCACTCGTGCTCAGAAAGCTAAAAAGATGGAACAACTAGAGGAGCAAAACCGAAAGCTCACCACTGAGCTCAATACGCTGAAAGAGCAAATGGCTCAGATGTTAGAAATGATGCGCCAACGGAACCTCCATAAAGAGGGTCCTCAAAGTGGACAAGCCTCTCACCAAGAAGAAGAAGAGGAACCTCGGGATGAGCATGACCAATCTGATACAAGAGCAGTACATATTCATGCTCCGGAAGTATCAAAGCAACAAATTACTGCTCTTGAAGAGAGGCTGAGAGCCATGAAGGGGCATAACTTTGATGTAAAAGAGGCATTTGATATGTGCCTCGTTAAAAACATCCAATTCCCTAACAAATTCAAAACTCTGGACTTCCCAAAATATATGGGACTAACTTGCCCCAAAAGCCATCTTACGATGTACTGCCGTAAGATGGCTGCATATGCTGACAACGAGAAGCTCCTTATCCATTGCTTTCAGGAGAGCTTAGCTAAATCAGCCCTAAACTGGTATATGCAACTGCAAGGAGGGCAAGTCCAAACATGGAGACATCTGGCATATGTTTTTCTTCGTCGCTATAAATACAATATTGATCTGACCCCTGAAAGAGCAGATTTACAATTACTAAGCAAGAAAAACGATGAATCCTTTAAGGCATACGCCCAAAGATGGAGGGAATTGGCAGCATAAGTAGAACCTCCTCTGTCTGACAAGGAAACCACATCCATGTTCATCAATTCTCTAACTGGTCCCTATTATGACAAAATGATAGGGAACACGTCAACACTCTTCGCGGATGTGGTAATTATAGGAGAAAGAGTAGAGCAAGGTCTGAAAAGCGGAAGAATTACACAACATACTTCCTCTAATTCCTCTACTCCAAATATTAAAAAGAGCTTCGGAAATAAGAAGGAAGGAACTGTGAATGCAATCAACATTGCCACTTCTTCTTCCTCCTCGCAGCAGACCAAGGCACGCAAACAAGAGAGGAAATTCACTCCAATCCCAACCTCCTATGGAAGTCTGCTTTTGAAATTGTTGGATGCCAAACTCCTCGTGCACATCCCTCCCAAGAAAATGGAGCCACCATACCCGGAATGGTATAAATCTAATGAAAGTTGTGATTACCATTCAGGCTCTTCGGGACACTCCATCGAAAACTGTATTGCCTTAAAGCACAAGGTCCAGGATCTGATAGAGGCAGGATGGATTACCTTTGACACATCCACTCCAAAAGTAGATGATCAGCCTCTTTCCAAACCCGAATGAAGGATGGGCTAAGGAAGATCAGCAAATTAGGGCTCATCATTTTTTTGTCATCTCTAAAAAAAAATAATAATAAAAAATAAATACAAAAAATATATAATATAAAAATATATCAAAAAGCTTCCGATGCATCTCTCGCGATCTCTGCCTGTGGCCGCGAGATCTTTTGATTAAAGGGACTCTGTATATATTTCTCTTTTCATCAATACAATGAGGCATTTTTCATAATATTCATATGCTTCTCATTCTTTTCTCTCTCATTCCAAAATAATTGAATAAAATCTACACTCAAATAAGGACCATATAAACAGTCATGTCTGTGATTGAAAGCTCTCTGCAGGGTCTAAAAGCCGAAGGCGAATGGATTGAGTTAGACAGTGAGGAGGGGACCATTTCCCTGGACATCCAAAGACTGTTGGAAAAATAAGCTCAATTGATACAACCCCATGAGGAAAAAACTAAGGCCTTCAATTTGGGACAAGGAGACAATAAGAAAGAAGTAAATGTCGATACCCAAATTGATAATGTCAGGGAAGGGGTAATAACACCTTTGCGTTTATTCATGCCTCGTCCTTTCCCTCATACATCGGATAAAGTTGTATTGTGGATACACAGAAGAATTGCCCGTTGATGAAGATATCTCCAATATATCCGGCATTGGGGGCACGACGAGAAGCAAAAGAATTTATTCACCCAAGGAGCTACAAGATAATGCTCCTAAAAACAAAGGAAAAATAAAGAGACCGAAAAGGAAAAGGAAAAAAGAATCCAAGGGGAAGATTAACTAGACCTTGGATTAACGGTGCAAGGGCAGTTTCTTCAACGCTCCACCGAAAAATCAAATTCGTGGTAGGCGACAAGTTGATCATGGTTCAAGCTAAAAACTACTTTCGAATCAGCGAGCTGTCCACCACACCTTAAATGGACGCGGATGAAGAAGACATTTGAAAATATAGAAAGACTTCCTAGCAGTTTAAAAGTGACCCATATAATGTAGAGATATGGATACAGCCCAGACAAGGGCTTGGAAAGGATGCTCAAGGAATAAGAGAGCCACCAGATTTTAAGGATGACCCTTTAAAGAACAACCTTACAAAAGGACAAGTCGTACGATGAAAAGGGAAGTCTCCCCTCCGTACCTTAAAAAGACGATCTTCCAAAAAGGAGGGATATTAGTATCAAGGGTAACATTAATCATTAGATGTCCTTCTTCTGATTCTAAAGGATGTAAACCCAATGACTATTAGAGATCACTCCTCGGGGTGTGCCCGGCCCCCGAGCATCTCTAGGGCACACATTTTCCCTGAAATTACAAAAGAATGTTATTCTTACTATGTGCTTCTCTTCTTGCTAAACATTTCTATACCCCATTAAATAACCAATGTTTAGACAAACGTTTTGTTCCAAAATGCGTCAAAATAATCAAACGCCATAGACAAAATGAAGCCAAAGTTAACATGATTGATTAGCTAGAGACACGAATAAGAAAATCGTGTTTCGACAATGTTTGAGAAAATAAATTATTATTAAAAGAAGCCCATCAAGGTCAAAGGCCAAGACAAAAAGATAAAAGGGCAAAATCCTAGGCTGAAAACCCAAAAAGGTGAACTAGGAAAGTTAATCAGTCACAAATAGGCGCCATAAAGTAATCAGTTGAAGACGCCACCTCATTAAAACAAAACGTTTGTTTAAACTAGCCTAAACACCGACCAACCTTGGCTAGCCATTCTTACAAAAACTATTATTTCAAAAAAAAAATTCTCACTAAAACACAATCCTTTGCAATAAATCCCTTTCCTTCTATTCTCTTGACCCTTCACCATAAAGCATTCAAGTAATTGACTGGGAAATGTGGAAATATGGTGATCAATAGGAGGATTGAAATCCCTAAGGAAAGGAAGAGGGCCATTGACATGACAATTGCTCTACATTCAAAATGATTACTCTTCGGTTATAGCAAAGATCCAAGACGGCAAATTGGTACAGCTAATCATGTTGATAAAAGCACATGATGATGGAAGAAAAATTAACAGAAGCTGAATGGGTTCAAAGCCGATATGACCAGCTAAACCTTATTGAAGAAAAACGGCTGACTATTATATGTCACAGACAAGCCTATCAAAGGAAAATAAAAAAGGCTTACAAAAAAGGTCAACCCTCATATTTACCAAAAGAAGGATTTAATGGTAAATAAGTTGCTTCCAGCCCAAAACAATAAAATTGGAAAATGGGCATTGAACTATGAAGGACCCCTTGGGGTCAAATGAGATTTCTCGGAAGGGGCTCTTATCCTCATCAATATGGATGGAAAAGAACTTTGACACCTAATCAACTCCGGTACGATGAAGAAGTATTATGCTTAAAGACATTGCTCAAGACCCGTCAGGAATGAAAATCCGCAAAGGACATTCCTGGGCAAAAGATAGGGTCCATATTCCTCGCTAGGATACGTCTTAGGCAAAAAGAAGAGGTTAAAAAAAAAAGAGTAAAAAAAAAAAAAGAAAGAAACTAAGAGCAATGGTTACTTTAGTCGAAAACCGAAAAGGCGGCTAAAGTAACATTCTTCCAGAAGCAAGCAGTCTGCATAGTCTTCACTCTGAGTTCAGGCATATCAACTGAAGCAATTAGGAGAACCAGGGGGCAGATATCATGGACATGACTGTTTAAGCCTATACAGTATAGCCAACCCTGACCACCCATTCTTCTAAATATCTTTTGAAATCCTTCTATAAAAGAAATAAAACTTTTGCTCATTTATCAATAAAATTCCTTTTCATTTCCTTTCTCTTGACCAAATATTATGGAAATGCCTCTTTATTGATAAATCATAAATATGCGCAAAGATCTTTAATTAAAGATCAAGCATGCATCTAAAAAAGGGAAGCATAACAAATAAGAAAATAATAAATGCCTGCTAGGATATTCTTAGGTAAAAACTAGGGTAGCCTGCTAGATCGGAAACCCCAAAAGAACGATCTAGGCAAAAGATAAGGAAAAAGCCTCCTAAGATAGTCTAAGCAAAAATTAAGGCAGCCCGCTAGATCGAAAACTCGTAAAGGGCGGTCTAGGCAAAAGATAGGGCTAAAACCAAAAGATGAATAAGATAGGAGCCCATCATCATAAAGGACGAGCCCATCATGGTCATAAAGAAAGGAGCCCATCGGCATATTCATGAGAAGCCAACGGGAGAAAGCCAGTTACTTTCTAAATGCATCAAAAATAAATAAACAAATAGATTGCATCTAGAACATCCACACACAAAGTAGTTGCACAAAACGACTTTGTCAAAATCAAGAAAAAATAATTTTCTTCAAATAAATAAACATGCATATAAGGAGTCTAGTCTCCATACTTGTGATTGAAAACAGGAGGCGCCAGAATCCAGTCTCCAAATAAACCTCAAGAAAGAAAAAAGTAAAATAAAAATCATTCTAGCAGAATAAAGAGCTTCAAGGAAACTAGCTCCAACCTTCTACACCAATAAAAGAAGGCACATCAAAAAAGAAGAAGCCAACGGAAAGGCTTGATCATCCCCAAGCGGATCCTTGCCTACTCCAGAGGCAAAACAAAAGATTACCTCACGACTCAGCTATATCACCACATGAGTCATCGTGCACACTCATCCAGAATCTCCGCCACTTCCCCAAAAGAGAATAAGGAAAATAAGGACTACACAAGAGTCCATAAAAAAATACGGAGACAAATCCTCCATATCACCAGGGGGCAACAAAAAGAAAGAAAAGAAAAACTTTCATTCCCCAATAGAGGCCACAACGAAAAAGGCCAAATAAAAAATCTCCAAGTAGAGTATATCAAGAAAGTCTACAAAAAGAGGAAAACAAAAATTTTTCCATCTTCCAGCTCAAATAAGAGCTTCACAAAGTCAGGAGCCAAGACTCCATCATCAAATTTGGATCCCCAGGAAACCGACAGACTCCTCGGTGAATCTCAAGAAAAAGAGAAAAAGAAAATCTCTTCATTCCGCTCAATAAAGAGCTTCACAAAAGTCGGAGCCAAGACTCCATCATAAAAAATCAAATCAAGGATTGGATCCCCAAGAAGTAAAGAAAAATTCCCCAGGGATCACCAAAAAGAAAAGAGAAAAAAGATATCTTTTCATCCAAAGAAAAAGCCAATGTGCATAAAAAGGCGCACATATGTAAAAACCAAATCGCGAAAAAGAGATACAAATCGCAAGAAAAAGATAAAAACCCATTCCCCAGCAGGAATAAGAGCATAGGCAAAGCCAACTCAAACAACAAAACAAAGGAGTCAAAAACTTCATCCCTCCCTAGGGGGCAATCCAAAATAGATCTCAAAGAAAACAACCAAATCCCTGGTGGATCACAAAAAAGAAACAATCCCCAGCGAGCCTACCGACAGAGGCAAAACTACAAATTCATATCCTCAGGGAGTTAATCACCTATAATGACCAATATGGATATCCCCAGTGAAATGCAAAGCCTTCACTCCCAAGAAAGCCTCTGCCTACTCAGAGGCAAGCAAAGAGCCGATATCCCCAAGAAATGGGAAATCAACCTATAAGAGGTAATACAAGTCCAAGGCACAAAGCTTCCAATACTCAGAGGTATTATCAAGAACAAATATCCTCAAAGTAGAACATCAGCCTATTCAGAGGCGAAAAACAACAAGTATAAAGACTTCAACACTATTGAAGCATCTGCCTAAAAACAAGAGGCACAATCAAAAATCAACAAATCCCCAGGAGATCCCTGCCTAAAATAAGAGGCAACCAACAAGAATCCCCGGCAAAGCCGAATGGCTAAAAGAAAAGCCAAAAACAAAGAATCCCCAGTAAAACCGGATGGCTAAAAGGAAAAGCCAAAAAGTAAGGAATCCCCGGCAAGACCGGATGGCTAAAAAGAAAAGCCAAAAACAAAAATCCCCGGTAAAACCGGATGGCTAAAAGGAAAAGCCAAAAAGCAAGGAATCCCCGGCAAGACCGGATGGCTAAAAAGAAAAGCCAAAAACAAAAATCCCCGGTAAAACCGGATGACTAAAAAAGAAAAGTCAAAAAGAAAATCAATCATTCCCCATGGAATAGGCGAATGATCAAAGACAATAAGCCGCCAACACATCTCCAAAAACTAGATGAGGGTTTGTACTCATCAATCAAAAGACTGAATGCCGAAAAAGAGCATCCCAAGAGCCTTATAGAATAGGGTTCGTACCGGGTGGGGGTAGGTACCCATCAGAGCCTTATAGAATAGGGTTCGTACCGGGTGGGGGTAGGTACCCACAAGAGCCTTATAGAATAGGGTTCGTACCGGGTGGGGGTAGGTACCCATCAGAGCCTTATAGAATAGGGTTCGTACCGGGTGGGGGTAGGTACCCACAAGAGCCTTATAGAATAGGGTTCGTACCGGGTGGGGGTAGGTACCCATCAGAGCCTTATAAAATAGGGTTCGTACCAGGTGGGGGTAAGTACCCACAAGAGCCTTATAGCATAGGGTTCGTACCGGGTGGGGGTAGGTACCCACAAGAGCCTTATAGAATAGGGTTCGTACCAGGTGGGGGTAGGTACCCACAAGAGCCTTATAGAATAGGGTTCGTACCAGGTGGGGGTAGGTACCCATCAAAGCCTTATAGAATAGGGTTCGTATTGGGTGGGGGTAGGTACCCACAAGAGCCTTATAGAATAGGGTTCGTACCAGGTGGGGGTAGGTACCCATCAGAGCCTTATGGAATAGGGTTCGTACCAGGTGGGGGTAGGTACCCACAAGAGCCTTATAGAATAGGGTTCGTACCAGGTGGGGGTAGGTACCCACCAGAGCCTTATAAAATAAGGTTTATACCGGATGAGGGTAGGTACTCATCAGAATCCAGCAAATATGCAAATTCGTACCAGGTGGGGGTAGGTACCCACCAAAGCCTTATAAAATAAGGTTTATACCGGATGAGGGTAGGTACTCATCAGAATCCAGCAAAAATGCAGATTCGTACCAGGTGGGGGTAGGTACCCACCAGAACCTTATAAAATAAGGTTTATACCAGATGAGGGTAGGTACTCATCAGAATCTAGCAAAATCCAGATTCGTATCAGGTGGGGGTAGGTACTCACTAGAGCCTTATAAAATAAGGTTTATACTGGATGAGGGTAGGTACTCATCAGAATCTAACAAAATGCAGATTCATACCAGGTGGGGGTAGATACCCACCAGAACCTTATAAAATAGGGTTTATACCGGATGAGGGTAGGTACTCATTAAAACTTAGCAGAATGCATTAGTTGGAGTAAAATACTCGCCTGAGCATTACAAAAATGGGTTGCAAATACCTTGCTTCTATTAGAGGATAGTTCAAGTGTTGAGCACCTCGGAAGTAAGTACCCACAAGAGTTTAGCAAAATGCAAACTCATACCAGGTGAGGGTAGGTAATCACCAAAGCCTTGCAAAACAAGGTTTATACCTAGTGCGGGTAGGTACCCACAAGAGTCTAGCAAAATGCAGACTCATACCTGGTGAGGGTATGTACTCACCAGAGCCTTATAAAGTAAGGCTCAAACCAGATAGGGGTTGGTACCTATCAAAAATATTTATCATCCGAAGGATCAGCAAAGAAGCGTTTGAAGGATAACCGGGCAAAAGGGTTAACTCCTTCCCCTACCAGCTAATCTTGTCAGCATATTAGGCCAACAAATTAGCCAGGCAGGTGAAGGGGGGGCAGCTGTAGACCCCTAATTTTGCCCGGCCTCTCAATAAAGGCTAAGGAGACTTACAACAAGATAAAGCTCACCTGGCATCTCAATAAAGGTCAAGAAGACTTCCTATATGAAGATAAAGCTTCAACGGGCGTCTATAGGCATCAACCGACATCCGAATAAAGAAAGGAAAGCTTCTCAGGGGTCCCAGAACACAAAGGCTGGCCAAAACAGATTGAGACAGTCGTCCCAAAGTCGAGACGGCCGTCCCAAGCTACCCTGGCCAAGTGGGACGGCCGTCCCAAGTGAGACTGCCCGTCCCACTCTTCAGGAGGTCCCAACAAGTGTAAAAAATTCAATTGGGACAGCCGTCCCAACCCAGACGGCCATCCCAACCCAGAGGGGCGTCCCAAAGTGTCAGGCTGCGAAAAACTATAAATAGGAGGCTCATTTGCCACTGTTTCACACACCAGACAACTCCCAGTACTTGTCTTTCTCTCCCTATTTCGAATGAACTCTCTGATTGCCTTAATAAGGTAACAATCAGTTAAGGAATCATATTCCAGCATTCGATTCTTCTGTAAAATTTAGTAGAGTCAGTGTTGTATTCGGAGAGGAGGGTCTTTGTAGAGCGAAGGATTGCCAAAACGCATCCTTACGATTAAAGATTCGCAATACAAAGCTTGCTACGGAGGTTTTGTTCCATTCTCTTCTCTTTTACTGCTTTATTTATAGTTGTCTGTATGCAATGTAAACTAAAATCATGTAGATAGCCATTTTTAATATTATGCAATAAAATAGGGTAATCGCGTAATTTCTCGTAATCTTTACTTAAATGAATTAATCCGTCATAGGGAACCCGAAAGGGGCGTTGTGGGGTGCTAACACCTTCCCCACACGTAACTAACTCCCTTACCTAACTCTGGTTACAAGGGCCAAGTTTGGTTTTTATCAAAATCAACGCTTTTTTATCCTTTTCCAATGTTTATGGTCAAAACATTGGTGGCGACTCCAAAAGAACCCGTTTTCGAAAACCTTGCTTTTATTAGAGGATAGTTCAGTTGTTGAGCACCTCGGAAGCAATGAACATAATTTTAACATAAAACGTGAGTCTAAACCATCTTTTTGCGACCACTCGCATAAACGTTCGAGATGTCCCCGGACGTCGGAACGGACGGCGGCGACACTCGAGATCAAATTTTCAATAGGTGGTTAAAACATCAAGTGAGTCTTTTTCCATAGCAATCTATAATGTATAATTTGAAATTCATGGTAGTAAGTGATGTACTTATGTGTTTTCTCTTTATAATTCTCTATAGGTGAGTACAGGCCAAGTTGAGGATTTGTTAATTCGAGAGATAAGTTATGGTCCAGTTAAGATTGTGACTTCTTATAATGATGTAATAGTTAATGGATATAGATTTCATACAAAGGAGTACATAGCTAATAAATCCACCATGAACAGTGGGATATGTGTTAGAGAAAATATATATGGTGAAAATGATTTGGACTATTATGGTATTGTTGAAGAGATATTAGAATTGTCTTACCTTGGATATCAAAACAAAGTAATTATTTTATGTTGTCATCGGTTTGATCCTTTTCATGATGTTAAAGTTGATGACATATATGGCTTGGTTGATATCAATCATAAATCAAAGCTTCAATCAAATGAGCCATCTGTATTAGCTCAATAAGCTCAACAAGTGTATTATACAAGATACCCACAAAATAGGGGTAGAAATAATGGTGATTGGTGTGCAACTTGCAAGGTTAGAGCAAAATTATTTATGATTGAGACATTGAATAATGAAGATGATTTGTCAAATGAGAAAATTGTTACTAATTATGTTCAAGATGATGGATCAATGGGCATGCTTAATATTCTTCCTAATGATGAGGAGATACAATTGTTTGATGCAAATGCCCCAATGGAAGAAATAAACATGGATGATGTTAATTATTCAATGAATAATGTGCACAATGTTGAATTCATAAATGATGATGATGAGTTCATGGATGAAGAGATGGAATTCGATGATTTAGATGATGAGTTAGATAATTTAAGTAATGATTTAGACAGTTCAGATGAATAGTGTTTATGAATGAATCATCTTAAGTTTATTTAATGGTAGATATGTTATGTTTAAATTAAATTAATTATTTACTATTATTTTTTCATATTTGTATAATAATGACATGTTTCTTTAATTCAAGGTGTAGAAACTCAAATGCTTTCTCGAGGAAGAGGGCGTGGTCGAGGTTTTATTACTCCATTTCATCCTTCTCAATCTCTCATTAATCCTCCAGACCTAGATTCTATTTTGCACCTACCACGTATAGTACAAATACTTGAATGATATTTTATTTATTAACTTTTAAATTATTTGAATATAATGTATTGTTCATTGTTCTTCTCTTAGCTGTTACTTCCATCCATGAACCATCAACTGAGGTTGGCCAATCAACTAGTGGTGGTCAATAAACAACCACCATCCTGTTAGAAAAGTAGTTTTAAATCAAGAGGGGGGGGGGGTGAATTGATTTTTAAAAGTTTTTCGCAATACACAGATTATCTAATCCGAAAATTAAGATTACTTATCAATTCACAAATCACAAAGTAATTAAGCAATACAAGCGCAGCAACTGAAATTAAAGAGAGAAAGGTTAGGAAAGATTTCA
>OY731404.1:23381770-23411104 GCA_963425845.1 Sphenostylis stenocarpa | reverse complement strand
ATAAACCTATTGTGTAATCTTCTCTACTCTTCTCTATTTACATTTACGCAGTTTTTAATCGGTAAAATTTGGGGAAAATTTTGAAAACCTAATTTTTATTAAGTAACCAATTCACCCCCCCTCTTGGTTTTTGTCCGACCACGCGAACATCTCCACTGCGCGATTCTAACAATTGTTGTGCTCAAATTCTGTGGATGAAACAACAGCTAGAAGATTATAGTATATTTATGAATGACATACCTTTGATGTGTGATAATACGAGTGTAATCAATCTTACTAAGAATCCAAGTAATGCACTCTAGGACTAAGCATATAGAGATTAGACATCACTTTTTGAGAGATCATATCAAGCAAAGGAAACCGTAAAATAGAGTACGTTGATACAAAGCATCAATTAGCAGATATTTTTACTAAGCCTCTACCCAAGGATATATTCTATGATCTTAGAAGAGACTTAGGGGTATTAGAAATAGCTTAAATTTTGCTTAATTAGACAGCTTTTTGGTGATTGTAATGTATTTTCATTTCTGAAATAAAATATGGTGTTCTTTTAATGCTTTGATTGAGGGGGAGTTATCTCCAAATTATGCATATTTTGAGGGGGAGCTCTTATGATTGTTATTGAAGAATTCTTTTTTATTATAATCAAAATAAGGGGAGAAATATTTAAAGCCTACTATGATTGATTTTAAATATTATCTGGTATGTTTAATGTGTTTGTTAGTATGACAGATAAAACAGGTTATTACAAGGCTTTAAAAGAAAATTTTGATCATCATAAAAAAGGGGGAGATTGTTGAACATTCAAGGACATGATGTTGAACGTACATGGACATGAAGCTTGTTGATTTTGATGATGATTCAAGAACTCAAGACTTAGAGAGTTGAAGACTTGTTTTATAATGTAATAACTCTGTTTTGATTAGATTGAGTCTCGTAATATTAGAGTTTGAGATAGCCTAGTACATAGTCTCGCACCTTAGAAGCTTCAAAAAGCTCAAATTTATCAAAGTGGCTTGGCTTTAATCGATTAATTGGTGAAATAATCGATTAAAACAGTGAGAAAAACCATTTTCTGTATCTGCTCATTGGTTTAATCGATTAACACCTCTGTTAATCGATTAACAGGCGTGTTAATCGATTAACGTGTCTTTTAATCGATTAAAACAGAGAGTTTTGGGGTTCCGTTGATTTTGGCTCGTAATAATCGATTAACACTTCATTTAATTGATTATTTCGATCGATTTTGATTTTTAACTTCAAATCAACCCTATTTTCGAAAACCCTATTTCCAAGAACCCTAGTTTCGAAAATCCCAATTCCCAAACCCTAATTTCTCTACTTAAGCTTCTTTATGGCACTCGAAAAACAAGAACAACCTTTTTCATACAAAGGTTAAGTGTTGTGAGTGCCAGAGAACTGTTTGTTGCAAGAAAAAGGGGCTTTTGGAACCTGGTGTGGGCTAGAAGTGATAAGAATCACTAAGTGGAGTTCTTAGTGGATTGTGTGTTGTGCCGTCTCTCGGGGAAAGTTGTTCTTCATCTCTTCTGGATTTCAAGAGAGGTGTTTTCTTTTCTTTATCTTTTCCATTGTAATTTGTTTGTAACAACTTTGATCATAGTGACAGCGTTGATCCTCTGTTTAAGTGATTAGCAATCGGACGTAGGGTCTTTTGATCCGAACTAGTATAAATCTCCGTGTAAGATTCTATCTCTACTCTATTTACATTTACACAATTTTTAATCGGTAAAATTTGGGGAAAATTTTGAAAACCTAATTTTTGTTAAGAAACCAATTCACCCCCACCTCTTGGTTTTTGTCCGACCACGCGAACATTTTCGCTCGCGATTCTAACATTTACAAGATCACAAAAAGGATACAAATGTTTTTCTCCTTCTCTTAACCATTATTTTGTGTCTGCGAGATGTCACATTTGATGAGTTGTCTCTTTATTTTAAAATTCAATCTTCACCTCTTGTCTCCATCCAATCTTGTCAACACTCTTAGTACATTTAATGTTCCTGTTGTTTGTGACCCTCTAACCGTGTCTTCTTCACCATTAGTTCTCGCTCCATGATCGACTTCTTCTCCACTCGCCTCTTCGGATTTATAGTTGTTGAAACCAATCACAACCACCACCATGTGACTCCACTCAAGTGTCAACTACTCTGTCTCCTCCGGATCCGACACATGAGTCCGACCTTCCCATTGCCCTCCGAAAAGGTATTCGTTCTACACGTAATCCCTCTCCCCATTATATTGCTTTGAGTTATCATCGACTGTCATTACCTTTTTATACATGTCTTTCCTCTATTTCTTCCGTGACCATTCCAAAAACTGTCCGTGAAGCTTTAGCCCATCCTGGTTGGTATCGGACCATGTTAGATGAACTAAGTGCTCTTCATAATAGTGGAACTTGGGAATTGGTCCTGTTACCATCTCGGGAAATCTGTTGTTGGTTGCGGGTGGGTGTTTGCTATCAAAGTTGGACTCGATGATACTATTGATTGCCTCAAAGATCATCTTGTAACCAAAGGTTATACTCAAATTTTTGGGTTGGAGTATGAAGATACCTTTTCCCCGTGGCAAAGATGGCTTTTGTTCGTTTATTTATCACCATAGTCGTTCTTCAACAATGGTCTCTTTATCAAGTGGATCTTAAAAATGCTTTCCTCAATGGTGATTTGCAAGAAGAAATCTATATGGAGCAACCTCTTGGGTTTGTTGCTGAGGGGAGTCTTCCGGGATGGTATGTTGTCTTCACAAATCCATATATGGCCTAAAACGAGTCTTCTAGGACTTGGTTTGGAAAATTTAGCAAGGTTGTTCAACAATTTGGTATGACTCGGTGTGAAGCGGATCATGCTGTCTCTTATCGACACTCAAGTGTTGGATGTATTTACTTGATAGTATATGTTGATAACATCGTTCTTACGAGTAGTGACAACCATGGCATCTCTCGGTTGAAACAACATCTCTATCACCATTTTCATACCAAAGATCTTGGCAAACTTAGATATTTCTTGGGTATTGAGGTGGCACAGTCCAATGATGGTATTGTTATATCTTAGAGGAAGTATGTCATAGATATTTTGGAGGAAACTAGGTTGATGAGTTCAAAGTTCTGTTGATACACCCATGGATCCCAATACTAAACTTCTACCAAATCGGGGGAGCCTATATCGATCCTGAGCAAGTATAGAAGATTGGTTGGAAAATTGAATTATCTTACGAGTTACTCGTCCCGACATTTCCTTTGCGGTCAGTGTGGTAAGTCAATTTCTTAATTCACCATGTGAAGATCATTGGAATGCATTCATTCGTATCTTGAAGTATATTAAAGGATCTCCTGGAAAATGATTGTTATATGGTTTTAATAACCATGCAAGAGTTGTTTGCTACTCAGATGCTGATTGGGCAGGATCTCCTTCGGATAGAAGATCTACATCTGGATATTGTGTCTCCATTGGTGGTAACTTGATCTCATGGAAAAGTAAGAAACAAAGTGTTGTGGCAAGATCCAGTGCAGAAGCATAATATAGAGTTATGGCCTCGACTGCTGTGAACTTGTTTGGCTCAAGCAATTGCTTAGAGAGTTACAATTTGGAGATGTCACTCAAATGACACTTGTATGTGACAATCAGGCTGCTCTTCATATTATTTCTAATCCTCGTCTTTGATGAGAGGACCAAACACATTGAGATTGACTATTGTCGCCGCCGTCGAAGAGGCGGTCGGAGCAACGCGATGGTTTTGAAATGACTCGCATTTTTTGAAATAAGTGGTTCAACGCCTTTAGGGCTGTCCAGATAACCGGGTTGGACCTAAAGGCGAGGTTTTCGAATAGGTTCGAGGAGTCGCCATCGGTGTTTTAACCTTAAACACTGAAAAAGGTAAAAAAGAAGGCGAGTGGTTTTAGAAAAAACCAACTTTGGCCATTACAACCGTAGTCGAGTAAGGGAGTTAGTTACGTGTGGGGAAGGTGTTAGCACCCCCACAACGCCCCTTTCGGGTTCCCTATGATGGACTAACTTAGAAAATAAACACTTAAAGAAATTATGCTTTTACCCTATTATTCTATCTACTTGCGGAATTTAAATATCTACGTGGCTCTATTATCTAATGCACACAAAGAAAGCGATAAAGATAGCAATAAAAGAGACAGAGAATAGAGAAGGAACCTCCGAAGCAAGCTTTATATTAACTTTTCAAAAACGTGAGGATGCTTTTTGGCGGTCCCGCACTCTACAAGCATGCTCCTCCCGCAAAATAAAGAAAAGTCACTCTACCGAGGGCCGGACGTCTCAAAAAGAGACTTCCTTAACTTATTTCAACCTTAACGAAAATCGGAAAGCTCACTCGAACCCCGGAATAATACTCGGAGTCACTCTAAAGTGCCAAAAGGCTTCCTAGAGAGTGGTAGGAGTGAAAAGGTGTGAAAAAACGGAGAAATGAGGCTTTTATTTATAGGGAACGGGGCCTAGAAAAGGTGGACGGCCGTCTGGACAAAGTGGACGGTCGTCCATGGCTAAAAGTGACCATGGACGGCCATCCATGTAGAGTGGACGGCCGTCCATGGCAACTTTTGGCCATGGATGACCGTCCAAGCTAAGTGGACGGTCGTCCATGGCCTTAAAGTTGCCATGGACGACCACTTGCTTGTCCTAGACGGCCATCTGCCTGTTCTGGACGACCATCCGCTTGTCCTGGACGACCATCTGCTGTCTCCGGCGGATTTCCCAATTTTTAATGCCTCCAAAAACCCTTCCTATCTTAAATGGAACCTAGAACAAGCTACTAGGGACTTAATAAAGTCTTGACCATCTTCGAAACGGGCGATCTTCGGCTTTATTAGAGGGTCGGACAAGATTTGGGGTCTACAACTGTCATTTCATTTGAGAAAAGATTATGTCTGGAGATATCAAGACTGAGTTTTTTAACTCAAGTGATCAGTTAGCAGATATTTTCACTAAGTCTTTACGGGCCTAGAATTGATTATATTTGTAACAAGCTTGGCACATACGATTTGTATGCTCCAGCTTGAGGGGGATTGTTAGATATTGTTTAGATATAGTTTGATATTGTTAGATATTGTTAACCACAATATCAAATAATATCTTCTATTTATTCTGTTTACTTTCGTTTACTCTTTTAGTTGTACCTCTTTATTATAAATAGATTACCCTATGTGTGATATGTACACAAGGGAGATTAATTTCAAACCCTATTTCCTCTATATTCAACGAGACCCCAAATCTTGCCCGACCTCAAAATAAAGAGCGAGAAGACTTACGTTTGAAGATGGGCAAGGCCTAAAAGGTCCCTAGGATTCATCAATAGGCCCCATATTAGAATAGGAAGGATTTTTGTACACGAAAAATAAGAAATTTCACCTAAAGGGTTGAGATCGCCATCTCACCACTCGCCAATGGCGAGACCGCCGTCTTGTTTGGCGAGACGGTTGCCTCGCCACTTGCCAGAAGGTGAGATTGTTGTCCCGTTTGGCGAGACAGCGAGTCCCAGGCCGACGAGTGCAAATTCAGATAAAAGGGGGGACTTTCTCACTTGTTTTCACACCATTCTATACTTCTTTCGAATTACTCTCCTAGGACCCCTTTGAAGCATATACGAGTTTCTTAGAGTTCTTAGAAAGCGTTCTATAGTGTTTACAAGGAAGAACAATCATCATTGTAGAGCGTGGGGATTGCCAAAAAGCACCCTCTTTCAAAGAACTCACTATAAAAGCTTGCTTCGAAGGTTCCTATATATTCCCTTCTCTATTTTACTACTTTTTAGATAGTATTATTGTGCATTAATCATTTAGGGCCATGTAGTCAATAGTTTAATTTCCATAATGAATAAATAAGGGTAAAAGCACAATTTAGAGTTATTATTTCTTTACAAAAACAGTCCATCATAGGGAACTCGAAAGGGGCGTTGTAGGGGAAGCTAATACCTTTCCTACACGTAACTAACTCCCTTACCTAACTCTGGTTGTAATGACCAAAGTTGGTTTTTCTTAAAAAAGCCACTACCTTCTTTTTCTTCCTTTTCTAATGTTTATGGTAAAAACATTGGCGTCGACTCCTCGAACCTTTCGAAAACCTCGCCTTTAGGTCCAGCCCGGTTATCGAACAACCTAAATCATTTAACCATTTCTTTAAAAAACGCAAGTGAAAGAAAACTATCGCATCGCTCCGACCGTCTCTTCTGACGGTGGCGACAGTAAATATTTTGTTTTCATCAATATAATGAGGCATTTGCATAAACATTCATATTATTTTTCATTCTTTTCTCCCTTATTATTATTTCAAAATAAATTATGATAAAATCTAAGCCTAAATAGAACTAAATAAAAACAATCATGTATGTGATAGATGACTCTTTGGGGATCCGAACGCCGAAGGCGAATGGACCGAGTCAGAGAGTGAGAAGGGGACCGTCTCCCCGGACATACAAAGGCTGTTAAAAAAAAGAGAGAAGCTCAATATGGCCCATTTAGGAAGAAACTGAGGCCATCGATTTGGGGGCAAGGAAACAATAAGAAGGAAAATACCCAAATCGACAATAATGTCAGGGAAGGATTGGTACAATTTCCAAGAGAGTATGTGGACACATGCATATGACATGCCAAGATCTCAAAATCCAAAACCATAAGCCCTCTCTCTACTGACCTAAACTGAACGGTGCAGTAAGGGGCAACCAATAAGAATATTAAGACGATCATATAGAACATGGTCTAAACCTACAAGGATCATTGCCCTCTGCCTTTCATAAGATATCTAATGTCTATACGAACCTCCACGAGAGTTACTCTATTCTCCCTTCAATATGGCATGGAGGTCATACTCCCAAAAGAGGTCGAGATACTTTCCTTGACGAGTTACCATGGAAGCAAAACTGACAAAAGCTTAGTGGTTCCAAAGACGATGCAACCACTCAAACCTAATCGAAGAAGAATGGTTAGACGCTATATGTCGAGGACAAGCCCACCAAAAGAATAGCAAAGGGCTTACGACAAAACAAGGTCAAATCCCATATTTACCATGAGGGTAAATTTAATGGTAAACAAATTGCTTCAGGCCCAAAAAGACAAAATAGGAAAATGGGTGGCAAATTGCAATTAAACGAGTTTTCTCAGGAAGAGCTCTTACCCTCACTGACATGGATAAAAAAGAACTTTGACACTCGGTCAACTCCGATACGGTGAAGAAGTATTATGCTTGAAGGGCATTGCTCATGACCTGCCAGGATGAAAACCCGCAAAGGGCATCCTGGGCAAAAGTTAGGGTCCACTCGCCTCACTAGGATACGTCCTAGGCAGAATTTAGAGGCTTTTCCCAAAAAAAAAAAGAGGAAAGAATCCCCAAAGAGCAATGGTTACCTTAGTCGAAAACCAAATGACAGCTAAGGTCACACCCTTCCAGAAGCAAGCAGTCTTGTATAGTCTTCACTCCGGGCTCAAGCATCTCAACTAAGGCAATTAGGAGAACCAGGGGGCAAATATTATAAGACATGATTGTTGAAGCCTGTAGACCCCAAATCTTGCTCGGCCTCAAAATAAAGAGTAGAAGACTTCCGTTCGAAGATGGGCAAGGCCTAAACGGTCCCTAGGATTGATCAATAGGCCCCATATTAGAATAGGAAGGATTTTTGTACAAGAAAAATAAGATATTCCACCCAAAGGGTTGAGACCGCCATCTCGTTTGGTGAGGCTGTCTTCTCGTCGTTGACTAAGGGTGAGGCCGCCAGTCTCGCCACTTGCCAATGGCGAGACCACCGTCTCGCCACTTGCCGAAGGTGAAACTACCGTCTCATTTGGGGAGATGGCGGTCCTATAAAAAGGGGGACTTTCTCACTCTTTACACACACTTCTACCACTTTCCCTACTATACTATT
Organism: Sphenostylis stenocarpa; assembly: GCA_963425845.1. NCBI lineage: Eukaryota > Viridiplantae > Streptophyta > Magnoliopsida > Fabales > Fabaceae > Sphenostylis > Sphenostylis stenocarpa. The sequence continues at coordinate 23,403,205 of OY731404.1, read as the reverse complement.
CTCAGAATACTCTCCTAGGACCCCTTTGAAGCATTTCTAGAGTTCTTAGAAAACGTTCTAAAGTACTTGCGAAGAAGATCGAACATCATTGTAGAGCATGGGGTTTGCCAAAAAGCACTCTCTTTCAAGAACATATTATAAAAGCTTGCTTCGAAGGTTCCTCTACACTCCTTTCTCTATTTTATTGCTTTTTAGATAATATCGTTGTGTATTAGTCATTTAGGGCCATGTAGTCGATAACTTAATTTTTGCAATGAATAAATAAGGGTAAAAGCATAGTTTAAAGTTCTTATTTCTTTATAAAAATGGTCCATCATAGGGAACCCGAAAGGGGCATCATAGGGAAGCTAATACCTTCCCTACACGTAACTAACTCCCTTACCTAACTCTGGTTGTAATGACCATCGTTGGTTTTTCTTTAAAAAACCACTGCCTTCTTTTTCCTTTTCCAATGTTTTTAACATTGGTGGCGACTCCTCGAACCTTTTCAAAAACCTCGCCCTTAGGTCTAGCCCGATTATCGGACAACCTAAAGGCGTTGAACCACACTATAAAAATGTGAGTCAAACAAAATCATTGCATCGCTCCGACCGCCTCTTCTGACGGAGGCGATAGATGGCGACTCTGTTGGGGAAGCTAGAGAGTTGATCTCATTTATTGATTGACTAGTTTTACAAAATAAAAACTAGAAATTATGCTTTTACCCTTTCCTTGTTTATAACATGTTTTATTGTTTGGCTTTAATAACTGTTGTATGTTTATTTTATGCAATTTTTTGAAATACAAACTGTACACAAACCCTTGCACACAACAGTTCCCCCTATACCCGGGGGCAAGTGGGATAACCATAGGGAGTGGGTGGCATTGTACGATTTACCGTAATGAGGGCCATGAGCCCACCGGTATGGTCAGAAACCACCACTCATGGTGATAACCTTCCTCTTTTGGCCCAAAGACTGATATGGCCTTAGTGCCATGCATGGTCTGAAGGCTTGGAAAGTGGGGACCATATAATGGGGGCACCTTGGGGGCCTGGCCTTGGTGAGGAAATTTAGAACTACCCTGAATATGCACTATTCTGCAGGAAAACCCTACCTCGTGATTAAAAAATGTCATCCTACTGTTCGCGGATGAGTGAATTGTGTGTGCATTTGTTTGTTGCATTTGATTGTTGCATAACATAACCATACAACAGAAAAATAAAAGAAAAACTCTCACAAAAATCTTTTCACAATAAACACCCTTATCTTCGACAGTCTTCCTTTTACCTAGCCTGGTTTCAGGTTCTTTGTAAGCTAAGTAGCCACGCAGTCCGACAAAAGAGATAAGAGACATTAAAACCATTCTTTTGCAATAAACCATTTTTATCTAAGACAGTCTGCCTTTTAGCTAGCCTAGCTTCAGGTTCTTTGTAAGCTAAGTAGCCACGCAATCTGACAGAAGAGATAAAAGGTTATAAAAATCAAATAAACCAAACAAATCGAATAAACCAAAAAATAGGATCTTGTTCATAAGCATTAAACTCAGGAACATCCATATAGGTAGTTTCTCTTCCTTTTGAGAAAAATACAAAAAACTAAATACTATCATGCATCATGTAGAAAATAAAACATGATAATGTTTAGGAAAAAATAAACACTTGCATGCATGCCCGCATTAACATCATATTCATAGCATGCATTTTTTTGTTTCTAGAAAATGGAGGGGCCGGTAGACAATTGAAGAAAGTGGATATTCCCCAATACCATGTGGAAAGGATAGAACGACTTGTGTGCATTGATGCCACCGAGGTCCAGCTCCGACTTTGAAAAATCCTATGGACGAATTCTTGACTTACTGAAGATCTTTGTCGACCCCATTTTCATCAGGATTTTGGCTCATTTTTGGAACTCTAGTCTGCATTGCTTCAAATTTCCGCAATTCGATATTGTACCCACTTTGGAGGAGTATGAGATAATGTTGAAATGGCCCAAGTCAGCCGGGGTCCATATTCGCCATGAAGCATATATTCCTGCAGCCAAAGTCGTTGCCATCATCCAATTGCCACCTCAGCAGACTGCCCTGATAGCAAAATGGAATATCTAGGGTTTGAAAGTCGCAATATTAGAAGACCATCTGTCTTCTTTGGATGACAAGGAAAATTGGTTTGCTTTTAACAAAACCCTGGCTCTGATCGTGTTTTGGATCATGTTGTTTCCCTTTCACCTCAACACAATGGATCAATCCGTCATGGACGCCTTCTTCACCTGGGGCATGCATTCAAAGAGTCCCTTGCCTGCACTTGTTGCCGACACCTTGCTTTCGGTTGAATTCTGTCACCAAAAGCAAGGAAGAACACTCAGATGCTGCTCTTTGTTGTTATTCATGTGGGGTATCATGCACTTCTATGCCTCTAGTCACATGGGATGTTCCCCAACCCTTTGAAGATATTCTTGAAAATCCCTCGCCACCGACGTCTAACCATGGAGTGGAAGGTCGATTTGGAACAATGGGACTCCAACCGCTTATCTTGGGCATGTCCTTTGTTCTTACCTAGCCCTATCCTCATCAGAGGTTGCATAGCCTATTCTCCCAAAGTGGCTATGAGACAACTCATGAGAACCCAAACCGTATTATCACAAGAAGAACTCGGAGGACTATGTTTCTTTGGAGACCCATGAAATGTTGCGAAATCACTTGTTGTATGGAAAGCATGGGAGAAACCAGTCTTTATGGGAGATAGAGAGCTAGGCAAAGCTCGAGTAGCTGTTTTCGGTGATTATGGAATGGAGGAGAAGCATAGGGATGTCACAACCATCCGCTGCACCTACTACGCCATCAACCAGTGGAGAGCTTCAAAACCAAGTCGATGCCTTGACCTAGAGGATAGAAATCATGGGAGCCCAGATGAGGGCCCTTGAAGAAAGAGAGCAAGAATCTATCCTCACCATAGACGGTCTACGAGAGGCAATGCAAGAAGAAGGATCATGAGATAGAGCGCCTCAAGGACCAATGCGCTAATTCCGGTGAGCGGAGTTATCAGAGCATCCAAATTTGCCGGATTAAACTTGGATAATCAAATCCAAGAAATAACCACCAAATCGGCACACCTTGAGGCTGAATGTGCAAACCAAGCTCAGACGATCAAAGGAATGGTACAAGATCTCGCAAGGACTCAGTCTGAACTACATCAAGGAAGGGAGACCACCAAGAGACTTAATAGAAGCCTTCCTGAGCTACGCTGCAAAGAAAGAGACGGTTTAGCTCAATATGGCCAGGTGCTACAAGAACACTACAAGAAATATTGAAATAACCGATAGTCAAAATCCATCGGTAATAACAAAAATCTGTCGGTAAATAGATATTACTAACAGAATTTCAACGGCCAAAAATCTGTCAAAAATTGGGTAGTCGGTAAATATTATCGACGGACAGGAATCCGTCGATAATATTTTTATTATTTATTGCATATTTTACATATTTTATAATGCCTCTTTTTCTAGAGATCCCCCTCCCCTTTATATTTTTATTATTTATTTACCCCCAATACATTTTTAAAGCTTTATATTATTATTATATTAAGAGAATTGTCATTAGCAAGATTCAAATCCAATACCTTAGAGTTAGAGGTTGAACTCCAACCTCTAAGCTACTAGAATTTTTTTATAATAATTTACAAATAAATTATATTTATATACAAATAAATTATATTTATATACAAATATATTTATATATTTATGTATTTATATATTTATGTATTTACATATTTATGTATTTATATATTTATGTATTTATATATTTATGTATTTATATATTTATGTATTTATAAATTTATGTATTATAAATTTATGTATTTATGTATTTATGTAATTATGCATTTATGTATTTATATATTTATGTATTTATGTATTTATATTTATGTATTTATATATTTATATATTTATGTATTTATATATTTATATATTTATGTATTTATATATTTATATATAATTATATATTTATTTTTTAAAATTATTTCATTTAATAAATTATTACAAATTAATCTAATTATCATTAAATTAAATTATTAAATAAAAAATATTTAATTTTTTAATTAGGTGAATAATTAATTTATTAGAATATATTAAGTCATTATTATATAATTTTACTAACGGATATATCAGTTAGTAATTAAGTGTTAATTTATCGATGGATTTATTGACAAAAATATTCGTCGGTAAATAATTGTTAATTTACGGACAAATTTATCGACGAGATATATTCATCGGTAATTAATTGTTAATTTACAGACAGATTTACCAATGGATATATCCGTTGGTAATTAATTGTTAATTTACCAACGAATTTACCGACAGATATATCCGTCAGTAAGACCAAATTCTATATCTGTCGGTAATTTTTGTCGATAATGACTCATTTTCTGACGGCTACAAATCCTTCGGTAAAAATCCATCGGAAATATGTGATTTTCTTATAGTGGAAAGAGACCAAGCCATTGAGAGATTCGACAATTTACAAGCCTCCATCAAGAGATGAAGATCAAAGAGGCTCAAAAGTATAGTGAAGATATGAGTCAGGTGCTCCACCAGCAAACCGAAGCACTCGCTCATCACGTACGGGAAGCCGAAGAAGAATTACATAGAAATCAGAACCCGCTAGTTGGTTTCTTTAGGATTTTTTGTTTCTGTCAAAAAGTGCTTCGTAGCATGGTGTAGGGGAATGTACACTTTCTCTAAATAAATAAAAATTCCTTTTGTTTATTCAACAATTGTCTACTTGCATTCATTTCATTCATAATTTGCATACTTGGTTATCCCTCCTTCACTTTTAATAAATAAGATAATAAAAAGGAAGGATTAACTGATACGTCTTCCACAATCAGAAAGATGAAGAGAAAATCGTTCGTAATCAAGCTCTCCCCAATGGTCGATTCACCCCAAGAGGACAATAAACCTCGGTCGTTGGTTATCAAAGACGATAAGGAAGAGGGGGCAAGGACGCCTTTGCGATTATTTGTGCCTCGTCCTTTCCCCTATGACTCAAATAAAGTTGTACCGTGGAGATACGGGGAATATTCACCAATAAAGGAGGACGTCTCTAATATAGCCGGCATTGTGGGACATGACTAGAAGCAGAAGAATATGCTCCCTTAAGGAGTTACAAGAAGGTGCCCCCAAGAATAAAAGGAAAAATAAACAGACCGAAGAAAGAGAAAATAAAGAATCCAAGGAGGAGACTGATGAATTGCTCCAGTTCATAAGGCAGAGCGAGTATTCCATCATCGACCAACTCAATCATACACCTGCAAATGTAGACCCCTAATTTTGCCCGGCCTCTCAATAAAGGCTAAGGAGACTTCCTACAACAAGATAAAGCTTGCCTGGCATCTCAATAAAGGCCAAGAAGACTTCCTATATGAAGATAAAGCTTCAACGGGCGTCTATCGGCATCAACCGACGTCCGAATAAAGAAAGGAAAGCTTCCCGGGGGTCCCAGAACACAAAAGCTGGCCAAAACAAGTCGAGACAGCCATCCCAAATGTGAGACGGCCGTCCCAAGCTGCCCTGGCCAAGTGGGACGGTCGTCCCAAGTGAGACTGGCCGTCCCACTCTTCAAGGGGTGGTCCCAAAGGTAGAATTTTCAAGTGAGACGGCCGTCCCAACCCAGACGGCTGTCCCAACCCAGATGGTCGTCCCAAATTGCTAGGCTGCGAAAACTATAAATAGGAGGCTCATTTGCCACTTTTTCAGACACCAGACAACTCCTAGTACTTGTCTTTTCTCTTCCTTCTTCGAATGAACTCTCTGATTGCCTTAATAAGGTAACAATCAGTTAAGGAATCATATTCCAGCATTCGATTCTGTTAGAAAAGTAGGCTGAGATCAAGAGGGGGGTGAATTGATCTTTAAAAGTTTTTCACAAATAACAGATTATCTAATTCAAAAATTAAGATTTCAGATATGTTCTTGAATTAGATATGTTCTTGAATTACAAAGCAATCAATCAAATATAAATGCAGCGACAGAATTAAAATAGAGAAAGGTGAAGAAAGATATCACCGGTGTTTTATACTGGTTCACCCAATACCAGGGCTACGTCCAGTCTCCAGCCAAATTCCAGCTGGGTTCCACTAGATCAAATGTTTTACAGATTTACAATCTTACACTTAATCTACCACAAGAACCAAATTCCAGTTCCTGCACTCAAACTCTCACCAAGAACCAAATTCCAGTTCTTGATAACCTCTACAACCAAATTCCAGCTGCAGAGAAACCAGTGCCCAAATTCCAGGCACCAACACCTAACCTTTCACTAAGAACCAAATTCCAAGTTGCAGAGAAACTAGTGCCCAAATTCCAGGCACCAAACAATACAAAAAGAATGTAAAGAAATGAAAAAGAAGAAACTAGAATGCTCAAACCAGCTTGATGCAATTCTCGTCAAGTGTTTCTTCTTCAAAAGAAATCAAGTTACCTCAAGAAAGATTTTCAAAGAACTTCTTCAAAAGCTGATGTGAATCTTTCTTGAAAAGAGTGTTAAAGTTTGCTTGCTTGATTGCTAAAGATTGATGTACAATTGTATGTTTAAAAAGTTCAAGCCAAACTATTTTTATAGAAAATTTTCAAAACTGCTGGTTTAATTAATCTGTTAAAAGATTCTTTTAATCTGTTAAAAGTGCAGTTTTAATCTGTTAAAACTTCTTTTAATCCATTAATACGTTCTTGATTCTTTAACAGATTTGTTTTAACCGATACGACAACGTTTATATCAATTAAAACACTTTACAAAAAATCTTCTAAGTTGATTTAATCGATTGTTTCGCGATTCAATCGATTGAAATACTGCAAAACTTTCTTGTAAAACATTTCAAGTTATTTTAACTGATAAAAATAAGTTTTAATCGATTAAAACGCTGTGTAGAAATTTTCTAAGTTGTTTTAATCGATTGAAACGAGATTTAATCGATTGAAAGAGTCTGATCGATCATAACTAAATTTTGATCGATCATAACTGATTCTGATCGGTCATAATTGCATTCTGATCGATCATCCTGAACCCTTAAGTGGTTTTAATCGATTGAAACTTGTTTTAATCGATTAAAATAGTTTTGATCGGTCATAACTCAATTCTGATCGATCATATCTGATTCTGATCGGTCATAATTATATTCTGATCGATCATCCTAAACTCCAAGTGGTTTTAATCGATTAAAATCAAGTTGTATCGATAAAAATACTGTAAAAACATTTCACTTGTCATTTTAAGTAATTTTAATCGGTTATTTCAAAGTTGTTTTAGTTAAAAACTTGTTTAAGAAAGCTTTTGTCAAAATACTTTGTTTTTAATTGTTTAAAACGATTTTAGAGGCATTTTGCAAAATCTTTTAAGTGAAGAAACCTCATACAGTAGAAAAGATAAAATGACTATACCTAAGCATGTTGAAGACACACTAATTCTACTACTCTTTTATCTTAGTGACTTTTGTCCGCTGCAAAGTTGCTTTTGACTTCATCTTTGACTTCATCAAATCAATGAGATCTTTGCCAAAGTATTTCAATAAGATCTTCATCACTTTCAGTCTCCCCTATTTGATGAAGACAAACACCACTTTTGAAAACAAAACTCTGCAAAAGAAGTCACTTGATAAAACAGATTAGTGAGTAATAAAAAATGAATTATCTTCCTATTTCTCCCCCTAAAATTGTTGCTCCCCCTAAATTAAGAGTTATTTCTTCCTTTAAATTGATCAAAAGTAAAAGCAACTATTTCTCCCCCTTTTGACTTCATAAAAAAAATAGGGAATAGAAGAGAAACAATGCATAGGTATGTATTGAAAAGATTTTGAAAATAGAAGAAAAAAATACGATACTTTACTCATGTAAAGATCAATCAAAGTTTATTCAAGCTTATCTTCATTAACACGTTTGTAATGAATACAATTAATACATGTAAAGATAAGGGAATCACGCTTTAGTAGCATGTTACAAGAACAACCATTAACTAAAGTCTTTAATTTTTCTTTCCAGAATAAAAATCGATTAAAAACAGGATAAAATCGATTAAAAAGTTCATGTTTAATGATTTTAATCGATTGAAACAAAGGTTTAATTGATTAAAACAGTGAAGGACTTTGAAATATAAAACATAAGTTCTTTTAATCGATTATTTAGACATTTAATCGATTAAAACAGTAAGGAAAAATGTTTTTAATCGATTTAAAAGATTTTTTATTGAATAAAACACTCAGTTTTGAAAAACTAAGAAAGATTTTGATGCGAACTTATCATGCCTAATCTAGTGAATATTTTGTAAAACTGATCAGCTAGAAGAATGTTTAACAATAATATCAACTACATCGATTAATAGAGCCATCAAAATCAGAATAAAATCTTATTTATCTAATTTAACTGATGTAAGCTAGTTTATACAGATTTTAATCGATTGATACGAAGTTTTAATCGATTATTTTGTTATGAAAAGTGTTTCCTTTAATCAATTTAATCGATTAATTCTATTTTGTATCAACTAAAACTCTCAGGGATCTATGTTTGAATTCTATCTATGCTAGTTTAATTCGAATTAAACCTATATTATATTAATTCAAAGCTAGAGAGATTGTGTCTGGTATATAACCAGTAATATTACAGACCCAGAAATTTAGAATAAGCATTAAAAGAAATAAGCAATAAAAGATGAGAAGGGACCCTTTTTATCCAAGAAATCTAATCACCCAGTTGCCTTGATTCAGCTGCATATCTTCCAGCTTGGTGTAGATATCAGCAATTTGGTTGCCAAGGGATGCGAATTGATGGTTGGTTTGCTGAAAGTGTTGGAAAGTCATCTGCATATGCTTTCTCTGATTTTCCTGCACTGCAGCCATTTGGGAAAGCATTGATCTTTCAAACTGAGATAGAGGAGTCCCACGGTCAGGCTGCTCCATGAAAGGGATAATTTCCATGTTTTCATAGAACGCTTGACCACTTGTTGACTCTGGAACCTCTGCAGCAGCTGGAGAGGAAGGGATATGTCCCTGATCTTCATCTTCATCTTCTTCCTCACCCTCTGACATCCCAGCATCCACCTTCGAAATCCATTCACCATCAATTTTAATAAACCCCATTTTTCGTAGGGTTGAGTCATCAACCTCATTTGATGCTTTCGGAGTTCTACATACTCCCCTTCAAAATCCACTGCAAAATGTCTAAAAAATTTACTTATCAACAAAGCATAAGGTAATTTGTAATCAGCAAGCCTCTTGGCTTTTATCATGTGGTCTTTAATAACATAGACCCAGTTGACCCAAATTATGTTTTCAATGCAGTACATGAGAGCCAAATCACCCTCATTGAGTATAGCATGATTACTCCCCCTTGGAGTAAGTATCCATGCAATAATGAAGGCAAGAATTCTTGATTCAAGCCTCATCTTCCCAGCATTGAAAACTCTAGCCGATTCATTTTGATCTTTAAGACAGGTGCGAAAGAATTGAGTTTTGTTAAACTCTGGTAATTCAGCAATATTACCTCTAGAGATTTTTACCCCAACATCTTTGAGGCCAGAAACCTCATCCCAAATGTCAGGAGTAATGACCAAATTGACTCCTTTTACCTGAGACCTTAAGGTGGAACCATTTACAGTAAGATTTGCATAGAAAACTCTTACCAGATCTGGTTGGATATTGCCAGTAAATTCCAGGAAATTCTTCAGTTTTTGACTCTTTAGTCTCCTTCTTAAAGAAGTGAATCCTTCTTCATCCAGCCATGCAAGCCTATTGAATTTGGGGATAACAAGCTGCTTTTGACTAAAATTGGTGATGAAGTTATTCATCTTATCTCTATCACCACTGAACCAATTTTCAAGGTGACCTCCCTGATTTCCAGCAGAGGAAGATTCTCCTTTCTGCCTCTTTCTTGACTTAGATCTTCTAAGCATCTTGATGTATTTTCAGAGAATAGTTATAGAGATGCGTGTACAAGGAAGGAAGGGAGAAGAACTTTGAACCAGGAAGAGAAGACAGAGAGCAATGAGCTATGTGGGAGTAAACAAAAGTTACACGGATGCCAAATTTTGTGAATTGCAGTTTACTACAGACACAGCCTGCAAAAACAGCTTTAATTGCATGTCCCCTTGAGTGATGACAAAAATACAAATTTCTGACCAGTGGGTGTATCAGCTAAATTGTTCTTGGGAATATGTTTGACTTGGTCAAAGAAATTTTAGAAGAATTTTGCAGATTTTGATTACCATAAAAACTGTGGGATTTTGAATTTGGTTTGCTTACCAATCTTTAATTGGATGTTATAAAACTAATTTTCAAAAACAAATCAATCAATTTACCAACTGATTAACCTATTAATTTGACCTTTTAATATTAAGTTTGAAACTGTTACAGTGAAGTAATCGATTATTTCATAAAAGAGTTGATTGTTTCTTGTACAGAATGAAATTAATACAATGATACCAGAATTTAAATCGATTAAAACAAAAAAGGAATCGATTAAATTTTACATCTTAGTGTTTTTAGTTGATATAAATTCTTTTTAATCGATTAAAACAGCTAAACTCAAATCCTGAGAACATTTCAATCGATTAATTCGACATTTCAATCGATTAAAATGGTACGGACAGTATCTTTTGATATCCTCTGTAAGTTATTTTAATCGATTAATACTGTTTTATATCAATTAAAACAATTAGTTTATGAGAACAGAACCTGATTCGCTGCTTTGAACTCCAAGGGATTCCCAGATTTTGTTCCTGCAAAACAAATTTAACATGTTTCTGGTACCCTTTATAATTACTGGGTCCAATTAGGTTATTTGAAATGACTTTAACTTTGGAATCCATTTCATTCTACCTTTAGGAATAACATACTTTTTAATTCTACAGTATTTTACTGAATGGCCTTTTTTCATGCAGTAAAAACATTTAATCACAGAGTATGATTTCCTATTTGCATTTGTTTTTCTGACTCTCATCCTAGATTTAAATCCTATGCCAGATTTGTCAAAAATTAGTTTTTTTGACCCAAGTAAAACATCAAGATTAGCTTGACCTTGTGTAAACCATGAAATGGTTTGTGATAAAAAATCAATTTTCTTTTGTAATTCTGAACAATTATTACAGGGTTTATTACATGCACAATCAGAATTATCATAAATTAATTTTAAGAAATCACAATCAGTTTCATCTTCAAGAATTCTTTTTTCAAGAGAGTCTACTTTATTTACCAACCAATTATTCAATCCTTTTAGCCGATCATTTTCTTTTTTTGCAGTTTCTTAGCCTCTTCATGCATTTCATTAAATGCTTCTTGTAATGAATTATAATCCATAGAGTCAGAACTTACACTGGTTGTTGGTGAATCCGAGTTGACCATTAAGCATTTCTCTATTGTTTCTTCATTGGTCATTTCAAGAATCTTCCACATTTGTGCAATGATCTGACAATTTGCTATCCTGAAAAAATCGTTTCGTTAAGTGCGAGATAAGATGATATTTTTGGCAATACAATCATCTTGAATTAATTTCTTTCACAGTCATTTAGGCTACACCGATCTTTGTTAAAATATTAGTTTCTTGTTCAATGATATTCCAAACATTTATACTAACAGATTCAATAAAGATCTTCATCCTAATTTTCCAAAAAGAATAATCTGTTCCACAAAACGGTGGAGGTCTATCAATACAAGCACCCTCGGAAAATTTGTTTCCGACCATGGATCGAAGAACTTGAATAACTTTCAAGAACCTCGCTCCGATACCAATTGTTAGAAAAGTAGGTTGAGATCAAGAGGGGGTGAATTGATCTTTAAAAGTTTTTCGCAAATAACAGATTATCTAATTCAAAAATTAAGATTTCGAGATCTGTTCTTGAATTACAAAGCAATCAATCAAATATAAATGCAGTGACGAAATTAAAATAGAGAAAGTTTAAGAAAGATATCACCGGTGCTTTATACTTGGTTCACCCAATACCAGGGCTACGTCCAGTCTCCGACCAAATTCCAGCTGGGTTCCACTAGATCAAATGTTTTACAGATTTACAATCTTACACTTAATCTACCACAAGAACCAAATTCCAGTTCCTGCACTCAAACTCTCACCAAGAACCAAATTCCAGTTCTTGATAACCTCTACAACCAAATTCCAGCTGCAGAGAAACCAGTACCCAAATTCCAAGCACCAACACCTAACCTTTCACTAAGAACCAAATTCTAGTTCTTGACAAGCTCTACAACCAAATTCCAGCTGTAGAGAAACCAGTGTCCAAATTCCAGGCACCAAACAATACAAAAAGAATGTAAAGAAATGAAAAAGAAGAAACTAGAATGCTCAAACCAGTTTATGCAATTCTGCTGTAAGTGTTTCTTCTTCAAAAGAAATCAAGTTGCCTCAAGAAAGATTTTCAAAGAACTTCTTCAAAAACTAATGTGAATCTTTCTTGAAAAGAGTGCTAAAGTTTGCTTGCTTGATTGCTAAAGATTGATGTACAATTGTATGTTTAAAAAAGTTCAAGCCAAACTATTTTTATAGAAGATTTTCAAAACTGCTTGGTTTAATTAATCTGTTAAAAGATTCTTTTAATCTGTTAAAAGTGCAGTTTTAATCTGTTAAAACTTCTTTTAATCCATTAATACGTTCTTGATTCTTTAACAAATTTGTTTTAACTGATACGACAACGTTTATATCAATTAAAACACTTTACAAAAAATCTTCTAAGTTGATTTAATCGATTGTTTCGTGATTCAATCGATTGAAATACTGCAAAACTTTCTTGTAAAACTTTTCAAGTTATTTTAACTGATAAAAATAAGTTTTAATCGATTAAAACGCTGTGTAGAAATTTTCTAAGTTGTTTTAATCGATTGAAACGAGATTTAATCGATTGAAAGAGTTCTGATCGATCATAACTAAATTTTGATCGATCATAACTGATTCTGATCGGTCATAATTGCATTCTGATCGATCATCCTGAACCCTTAAGTGGTTTTAATCGATTGAAATGTGTTTTAATCGATTAAAATAGTTTTGATCGGTCATAACTCAATTCGATCGATCATATCTGATTCCGATCGGTCATAATTATATTCTGATCGATCATCCTAAACTCCAAGTGGTTTTAATCGATTAAAATCAAGTTGTATCAATTAAAATACTGTAAAAACATTTCACTTGTCATTTTAAGTAATTTTAATCAGTTATTTCAAAGTTGTTTCAGTTAAAAACTTGTTTAAGAAAGCTTTTGTCAAAATACTTTGTTTTTAATTGTTTAAAACGATTTTAGAGGCATTTTGCAAAATCTTTTAAGTGAAGAAACCTCATGCAGCAGAAAAGATAAAATGATTATACCTAAGTAGCTGAAGACACACTAATTCTACTACTCTTTTATCTTAGTGACTTCTGTCCGCTGCAAAGTTGCTTTTGACTTCATCTTTGACTTCATCAAATCAATGAGATCTTTGCCAAAGTATTTCAATAAGATCTTCATCACTTTCAGATTCTTCTGTAAAAATTTAGTCGAGTCGATCTTGTATTCGAGGAGGAGAGTCTTTGTAGAGCGGGGATTGCCAAAACGCATCCTCGGTGTAAAAGATTTGCAATATAAAGCTTGCTACGGAGGTTCTTTTCAATTCTCTTCTCTTTTATTACTTTATTTATTGCTTTACGTATGCAATGTAAAATAAAATCATGTAGATAGCCATTTTTAAATACTGTATAAATAAAATAGGGTAATCGCATAATTTCTCGTAATCTTTACTTAAATGAATTAATCTGTCATAGGGAACCCGAAAGGGGCGTTGTGGGGTGCTAACACCTTCCCCACACGTAACTAACTCCCTTACCTAACTCCGGTTATAATGGCCAAGTTTGGTTTTTATTAAAATCAACGCCTTTTTATCCTTTTCCAATGTTTACGGTCAAAACATTGGTGGCGACTCCAAAAGAACCCCTTTTCGAAAACCTTGCTTTTATTAGAGGATAGTTCGGTTGTTGAGCACCTCGAAGCAATGAACATATTTTAACACAAAAACGCGAGTATAAACCATCTTTTCGCGACCGCTCGCATAAACGTTCGAGATGTCCCTAGACGTCGGAATGGATGGCGGCGACGGATGGTGGCACCTTGGGGACCTTTGGCCTTGGTGAGAACAGTTTAGAACCACCTAAACCAAGCACGTTTCTGCAGGAAAACCCTACCTCGTGATTAAATAAGCGTGGCTCGCTCGTGGATGTATGAATTGTGTGTGCATTCGTTTGCTGCATTTGTATTGATGCATTAGCATAGGGTAATCATACAACAAACAAAAATAATGAAAAACCCTAAAAATAAAGTGATAAGATAAGCCAACTTTATCTCGGACAATCTTCGATTAAGCTAGCCTGGTTTCGGGTTCTTTGTAAGCTAAGTAGCCACGTTGACCGATAGAAGAGATAAAGGGTCATAAACAATTAAAAGCCATAAAAATTCCTTTTTATAATAAAAAGATTCTTGGCAAAGTCATATCATTCATACCACATCATCTAATAAGTGGTAAAACCAAGAGAGAAAATAAATGCACTAAGAAAAGTATGCATAAGCATCATCATAATAAATCTCTCATAAACACACTCATTCTAGGATTTATTAGATATCCTTAGACAATAGTGAAAGAGATCCAAGTGCATTTATCACCTTCCCAGAAGAGATAAGTGCGCTAAGGTATGTTGGCAACCTTTGAAAAAAGGGAAGTTAGCACACTAAGGTGGGTATGGTACCCTTAAAACATAGGTTTTTGAGAAGATACCAAAGCTATTGTCTAAGGCATATCTATTTCACACTAATCATTTGAAATAAAAAGCTATAATAAAAATCGTTAAAATCATTTAGAAAGTGGCTGGTCTTCCACCCGTCCTCACTCGTGCTCAGAAAGCTAAAAAGATGGAACAACTAGAGGAGCAAAATTGAAAGCTCACCACTGAGCTTAATACGCTGAAAGAGCAAATGGCTCAGATGTTAGAAATGATGCGCCAACAGAATCTCCACAAAGAGGGTCCTCAAAGTGGACAAGCCTCTCACCAAGAAGAAGAAGAGGAACCTCAGGATGAGCATGACCAATCTGATACAAGAGCAGTACATATTCATGCTCCGGAAATATCAAAGCAACAAATTACTGCCCTTGAGGAGAGGTTGAGAGCCATGGAGGGGCATAATTTTGATGTTAAAGAGGCGGTTGATATGTGCCTCGTTAAAAATATCCAATTCCCTAACAAATTCAAAACTCCGGACTTCCCAAAATACATGGGAATAACTTGTCCCAAAAGCCATCTTACGATGTACTACCGTAAGATGGCTGCATATGCTGACAATGAAAAACTCCTGATCCATTGCTTTCAGGAGAGCTTAGCTGAATCAACACTAAACTGGTATATGCAACTGGAAGGAGGGCAAGTCCAAACTTGGAGACATTGGCGGATGCTTTTCTTCATCGTTACAAGTACAATATTGATCTGACCCCTGAAAGAGCAGATCTACAATTACTAAGCAAGAAAAACGATGAATCCTTTAAGGCATACACCCAAAGATGGAGGGAATTGGCAGCACAAGTAGAACCTCCTCTATCCGACAAGGAAACCACATCCATGTTCATCAATTCTCTAAATGGTCCCTATTATGACAAAATGATAGGGAACACATCAACACTCTTTGCGGATGTGGTAGTTATAGGAGAAAGTGTTGAGCAAGGTCTGAAAAGCGGAAGAATTTCACAGCATACTTCCTCCAATTCCTCTACTCCAAATGTTAAAAAGAGCTTTGGAAAGAAGAAGGAAGGGACGATAAATGCAATCAACATTGCCACTCCTTCTTCTTCCTCACAGCAGACCAAGTCACGCAGACAAGAGAGGAAATTCACTTCCATTCCAACATCCTATGGAAGTCTGCTTTTAAAATTGTTGGACGCCAAGCTCCTCGTGCATGTCCCTCCCAAGAAAATAGAACCACCATATCCAGAATGGTACATGTCGCCGCCGTCCGTTCCGACGTCCAGGGACATCTCGAACGTTTATGCGAGCGGTCGCGAAAAGATGGTTTAGACTTGCGTTTTATGTTAAAATTATGTTCATTGCTTCGAGGTGCTCAATAACTAAACTATCCTCTAATAAAAGCAAGGTTTTCAAAAAGGGTTCTTTTGGAGTCGCCACCAATGTTTTGACCATAAACATTGGAAAAGGATAAAAAGGCGTTGATTTTATTAAAAACCAAACTTGGCCATTATAACCGAGTTAGGTAAGGGAGTTAGTTACGTGTGGGGAAGGTGTTAGCACCCCACAACGCCCCTTTCGGGTTCCCTATGACGGATTTAATTCATTTAAGTGAAGATTATGAGAAATTACGCGATTACCCTATTTTATTGCATAATGTTAAAAATGGCTATCTACATTACTTTATTTTACATTGCATACAAAAAGCAATAAATAAAGCAGTAAAAGAGAAGAGAATTGAACAGAACCTCCGTAGCAAGCTTTATATTGCAAATCTTTGATCGCAAGGATGCGTTTTGGCAATCCTTCACTCTACAAAGACTCTACTCTCCAAATACAAGATCGACTCGACTCGATTTTACGTAAGAATCGAATCTCTGGAATATGATTCCTTAACCGATTGTTACCTTATCAAGGCAATCGAGAGTTCATTCGAAGAGGGAAGAGGATAGACAAGTACTAGGAGTTGTCTGGTGTGTGAAACAGTGCCAAATGAGCCTCCTATTTATATTTTTCGCTGCCAGCACACTTGGGACGCGCGTTTGGGTTGGGACGGCCGTCTGGGTTGGGACGGCCGTCCCAACTGCATGATTTGCAAAGGCTGAGACCACCTGGGGAGCTGGGACTGGTAGTCCCACTTGGGACGGCCGTCCCACTTGGCCAGGGAAGGTTGGGACGGTCGTCTCGACCTTGGGACGGCCGTCTCGACCTGTTTTGGCCAGCTTTCGTGTTCTGGGACCCCTGAGAAGCTTTCCTTTATGTATTCGGACGTCGTTTGATGCCGATAAACGCCCGTTAAAGCTTTATCTTCATATAGGAAGTCTTCTTGGCCTTTATTGAGGTGTGAGGCGAGCTTTGTCTTTGTAGGAAGTCTCTTCAGCTTTTATTATTGAGAGGCTGAGCGAGCTTTTGTCTTGTCATATGAGATCTTCTCAGCCTTTATTGAGAGGCCGGGCAAAATTAGGGGTCTATAAGCGCCCCCCTTCACTTCGCTGGCTAATATGTTGGCTTAATATGCCGACAAAATTAGTTGGTAGGGAAGGAGTTAACCCTTTTGCCCGGTTATCCTTCGGATGCTCCTTTGCTTGATCCTCCGGATGATAAATATTTTTGATAGGTACCAACCCCTATCTGGTTTGAACCTTACATTGTAGGGCTCCGGTGAGTATTTACCCTCACCCGTGCGAGTCCGCATTTTGCTAGACTCTTGTGGGTACCTACCCCCACTAGGTATAAACCTCATTTTGCAAGGTTTTGGTGAGTATCTACCCTCACCCGGTATGAGTTCGCGTTTTGCTAAACTCTTGTGGGTACTTACTTCAGAGGTGCTCAACACCTGAACTATCCTCTAATAGAAGTAAGGTCTTTGCAACCCATTTTTGTAATGCTCGAGCGAATATTTTACTCTACCCGATGCATTCTGCTAAGTTTTGATGAGTACATACTCTCATCCGATACAAGCCTTATTTTATAAGGCTTTGGTGGGTATCTACCCCCACCTGGTATGAATCGCATTTTGCTAGATTCGATGAGTACCTACCCTCATCCAATACAAGCCTTATTTTATAAGGCTTTGGTGGGTATCTACCCCCACCTGGTATGAATCGCGTTTTGCTAGATTCCGATGAGTACCTACCCTCATCCGGTATAAACCTTATTTTATAAGGCTTTGGTGGGTTTCTATCCCTACTTGGTACGAATCCGCATCTTGACGGACTCTAGTGGTTTTTACACCCCCACTTGGTGCGAATCCGCATCTTGACAGATCTGTAGTGGTTTTTACACCCCCACTTGGTGCGAATCCGCATCTTGACGGACTCTAGTGGTTTTTACACCCCCACTTGGTGCGAATCTGCATCTTGATAGACTCTAGTGGTTTTTACACCCCCACTTGGTGCGAATCACGCATCTTGACGGACTCTAGTGGTTTGTACACCCCCACTTGGTGCGAATCCGCATCTTGACGGACTCTAGTGGTTTGTACACCCCCACTTGGTACGAATCTGCATCTTGACGGACTCTAGTGGTTTTTACACCCCCACTTGGTGCGAATCCGCATCTTGACGGACTCTAGTGGTTTTTACAGCCCCACTTGGTGCGAATCGCATCTTGACGAGACTCTTTAGGATGTATTCTTTGGTAGTCCATCCTATGGTCATCCGGTTTTGGAGATGTGTTTGGCGGCTTATTGTCTTTGATCATGCGCCTATTCCATGGGGAATATTTGTTTTGACTTTTCCGTTAGTCGTCCGGTTTACTGGGGTTTTCATTGTTTTGGCTTTTTCTTTTAGCCATCTGACTTTGTCGGGGATTTCATTGTTTTGGCTTTTTCTTTTAGCCATCCGGCTTTGTAGGATTCTTTGGGTTTTGGCTTTTCCTTTTAGCCATCCGGTCTTGGTCAGGATTCTTTGTTTTTGGCTTTTTTAGCCCTCCGGTCTTGGCCGGGGATTCTTTGTTTTTGGCTTTTTAGCCATCCGGTCTTGGTCGGGGATTCTTTGTTTTTGGCTTTTTAGCCATCCGGTCTTGGCCAGGGATTCTTTGTTTTTGGCTTTTTCGCCATCCAGGTCTTGGCTCAGGGATTCTTTGTTTTTGGCTTTTTCGTTTAGCCATCCGACTTTGTCGGGGATTCTTTTGCTGGTTGCCTCTTATTTAGGCGAGTATCCATTGGGGATTTTTTTGGTTTGATTGTGCCTCTTGATTAGGCATATGCTTCAACAGTGGTGAAGGCTTTGTTGTTTTTTTCGCCTCTGAATAGGCTGATGTTCTACCTGAGGATATTTGCTCTTGATAATACCTCTGAGTAGGTAGATGCTTTATTGGAAGCTTTGTGCTTGTATTACCTCTTATAGGTTGATTTCCCATTTCTTGGGGATATCGGCTTTTTGCTTGCCTTAGGCAGAGGCTCTTCTTGGGAGTGAAGGCTTTGCACTTCGCCGAGGATATCCATATTGGGCGTTATAGGTGACTAACTCCCTGAGGATATGAATTTTGTATTTTGCCTTTGCTGGTAGGCTCGCTGGGGATTTTTCTTTTTGGTGATCCACCAGGGATTTGATCATTTTCTGAGATCTATTTTGGACTGCCCCCTAGGGAGGGATGAAGTTTTTGACTCCTTTTTTTTGAGCTGGCTTTGCCTACGCTCTTATTCCTACTGGGGAATGGGTTTTTATGTGCGCCTTTTATGCACATTGGCTTTTTATTTGGATGAAAAGATATATATTTTTTCTCTTTTCTTTTTCTTTGCGATCCCTGGGGGATTTTCTTTTCTTGGGGGATCTAATCCTTGATTTGAATTTTTTATAATGATGGAGTCTTGGCTCCGACTTTGTGAAGCTCTTTATTGAGCGAAATGAAGAGATTTTCTTTTTCTCTTTTTCTTGAAATTTCACCAAGGAGTTTGTCGGCTTCACGGGATCCAATTTTGATGATGGAGTCTTGGCTCCCGGCTTTGCGAAGCTCTTATTTGAGCTGGATGAAGAGATTTTTCTTCTTTTTGTCTTTTTGTAGACTTTTCTTGATATGCTCTTACTTGGAGATTTTTTGTTCGGCCTTCTTTGTTGTGGCCTTTATTGGGGAATGAAAGTTTTTTCTTTTCTTTCTTTTTCGTTGCCCCCTGGTGATATGGAGGTTTTGACTCCTTATTTTCTTTGATGGACTCTTGTGTAGTCCTTATTCTCCTTTGGGGAATGAAGCGGAGACTCTTGCATGAGTGTACTTGATGACTCATGTGGTGATACAGCTGAGTCGTGAGGTAATCTTTTTATTTTGCCATTGGAGTAGGCAAGGATCCTCTTGGGGATGATCAAGCCTTTCCATTGGCTTCTTCTATGTACCTTCTTTCTTGGATGGAAGGATGATGGTCGAATCTTTAAATGACTATGGTTGACGACTCATGTGATGATGATACTGAGTCGTGGAGTAATTTTTGTTTTGCCTCTAGATTAGGCAAGGATCCGCTTGGGGATTATCAAGCCTTTCCGTTGGCCTTTTCTTCGATGTACCTTCTTTTATTGGTGTAGAAGGTTAGAGCTAGTTTTCTTGAAGCTCTTTATTTTGCTGAAATGGTTTTGATTTCGCCTTTTTCTCTCGCGATCTTTATTGCGAGTTATTTGAAATCTGGCTTTTTAGCACGTGTGCCTTTTATTTTATAATTTTTGTACACGTGGGCTTTTGGAATGTAAACAGAAATAACAATGTTTATTCATTACTTCTCTTTTTTGTGATACATTCAAACATTTTCAAAATACTAGAAAAGATTAAAAAGGAAACTATCTCCTAATCGTCTGCCTCTGGACTGGAATGGGCAGATGGTGCTGGCGAAGGAATGCGACGGAGCAGGCGGCGCTGGAACCTTGCCTGGGTCTGGACCAGATTCTCTATCTGTCGGTCCGTCTCTGTCTTGCCTCACAGTCACTGATCGAACTGTTGCCATATGAACTGGAACTCTCCTTCCATATAGGCGTGCTCATCATCTATCCGTCGATACAAGCCGGCGAAATTTGGATCATATGACTAGCTGCTGCGATTCACGTAGTCGAAGGGATGTCCCGAGGCATGTCGAAATCGCGCATATCCAACGAAATTGAGATAATGGGGTTTAAGATGAACCTTGATCCTCGTCGACCGAGGATGTTCATATGAACTAGCATCCCTCTACTAATCGGCTCTAGTCGGAGGCTAGCTGGGAGGTCTTCTCCATCGAGTGCATCCCCAATATTCAGCTAAAGGGGTGAGAAAGGGAGCTATTATGATGGCTCCCGCTGATCCGCGGGTTCCGTAATCTTTTACGGCTTTCGGAAAGGCATATCCTGGGTTGCATCGCGTACCCTTGATGCATACGAGTAGACAATAAAAAGGTCGGCCAGTTGTTACCTTTCCTTGACTCTCCTTTCGGCTATGTATAGTCCCGACTAGCAACTTATGGCATATGCGGAGTGGAGGAGAGAAAGTTGCGCCCTTCGAGGTTCGATGGCGAGTGTGTGCTCCAGTGATCTCTCTCCACATGCTAGTGGTGGTGAGAGCGAGCAGGTTTTTCCAAATATGCGGACCGATATTCCGGTGTTCTTGTATCACGCACCTGTTGTGCGAAACCCATTATGACATTGAAGTCATCGAGAACGGTGGTGCAGTAGGCTCCATCCATCCGATAGGAGATGGCATGAGTCGGTGGCACTCGGGAATTGCGGACGGCATTTCCACCATGTTGACGGAG